>JBBPFJ010000513.1:0-90274 GCA_037975025.1 Excoecaria agallocha
TACTGTTTGGCCTCATTGTATGGTTTGAACCAGTTATTTATTGTTCTATTTGAATTCTCACTACTGAATCCAAGTTTTTGTAAAAAGAAATTTATTGCAATTTTATTCGAATTAATTACAAATTTCAGTACCCAAGACTACTAGTGTTAGAAGCTTAGATGTAGTGTAGAAGAATTAGACTCGGATCAGGCAGAAGATAAGGTTTTGTCATTGTAAGGCCATAAAACAAAACCAATTGTACAAAGAAATGTTTTTTTTTTCATAGTAATGTTGAAGTGGCCGTTTTGCAGATTACATTGGCAAAGGCAAGGATTAGTATTTTGGTGCACGATGTTATAGAGCATGACTTAATTCAAGAAGTTGATGGAAATAGAAAATACAGATGATGGAAAAGATGAAGATCAATAAGGAGATTGAGATTAATGATAATTGCTTGTCATTATGTTAAATGAATTTATTTAGATATTATGTGAATTTATTAAATATTTACTATTTATGTTTGAACTATTTATTTGATTTTTTATAATTAAAAATTTTATTGAACTTAATATTTTTATATTGATATTTGGTAACTAATAGTTTTTTTTAATGTATTTTGATATATAATATTTTTTAATTTTTTTTATAAATAATTATATTTATAAAAATAAAAAACTCCGAGTCAACCCGATCCAATCAGTTGACTCTCGACTCAGTTGACAAGCCGATTCGATCTCCGAGTCGCTTCTGAAAACATTGGTAATAATACTCTTGAATTTATACTTAACAATTTAGAATTTCTTTATTGATAATTATTAATTAATCCTCATCAATATTAAAAATCTTGTAACGGGATATCTCATATAAGATATTTTGGTTGCTTCGTACAAAATTTGGGTCTATTTCTTTAGTGGACGAACAAGGAGATGAATATATGGCATACTTACGTGGCAATATGGAAAATAAAATTCTCAAGAATAAAATTAAAAAAAAGGATTTTCTTTTTAAATTTGGTGTATGGCAAGTTGTATACACGTACATTACCATCTATATATATATTAACTATTATATCATTCATTTTTCAATAATTGATATATATTAACTACCATATCATTCATTTTTCAATCAATTTTATATACATGGTATATATTGTTAATTTAGTCTATAAAATTTGTTTAGAATGAATTTGTTAGAATAATTGACATGTTTTACCCTTCCACCCATACTAGTCATTTATTGTAAATCAAAATGAATTAGTTGGACTTGCATTGGATTATATATATAATTATAAAAGAATTTACAATAAAATTTTTCCATATAATGATAAGGAAGTGATTAGAATTTTTTTTTTTTAACAAGAAGTTGACCTTTTAAAAAGACAAATTATACAACTAGGAGTTAATGTCAAGAGAAGACTTTTCCATTGTTATTGACGAAATTGGATGCGAAACTTCAAAAATTGATTGAAAATTTTTTAATTGTTGTGATAATTAAGAGATATTTGGATGACTATCAAACTCATCATTCTTTCTATTCTAGTAGAAGTCTACTTCTTCTATTTTGTGTTTATAAATACCTTATTGTGGTTATTTAGTAGACAATCAATAATAGAAAATTCTCTATTATACTATTTCTATCTTTCTTTTAATTAGTTTATAACACGTTATCAGTACGATAGTCTCTATTTATCATTGAAAGTCAGTGGTTTACGACAACCCGGCTCGAAGGAATCAAGAATTATAATTTACAAGATTAAACGGTAAGTAGATTTAATTCATAAATTTTGAATTATTTTAATTCTCATGAGTTAATGAGATTGATTAAGGGTCGATAATTTTACCCTACAATAAATAATTTTAAAAACTTTAATATACAAAAATATTAAGAACTGAGAATAACATTTTCTATTACCAAGGACATTAACATGATTTTAGTGATTTATTTTACATAATTACAATTTGATCCTTGCTTAATTATATTTTAATCATTATATTATATATAATGAATATATTTTATGTAAAGCTATATTTGGTTTTCAATTTGCTATATGTATATTGTTATGTATAATACAATTATTTGAAGGCTCCTGAAGAGTTATAATGCAATTACTTGCATATAATTTGTTAGGAAATATATTATTTCTCAAATATGTCCTGCAGACATATATTTTCAAAAAATATTCGCTGAAATGAATATCATTTTGAGAATGAAAGATAAATACTTGAGATCTACTTTGTATAAGATTAGTAATATATTTTTTCAGATAATTTGATTTTGATACAAATATTAGTAAACTCGAAGTTTGGTAATAAATACAAATTTTAGTAACCTGAAGCTTACTAACAAATATTAATAACCTATTATTTACCAATTATATAAATATCAGTAAACATGAAGTTTATTGATTAATTAATATTAATATCAGTAAACCTGAAGTTTATTGATTATAGTAAACATAAAAAAAATTGATATAAATACTAATAAATATTTATTTTATTATTTGTCACAATATTAGTAAACATAAAGTTTGCTAATTGTTAAGCAAGCATTAGTAACATGCAGTTGACTAATTATGCAAATATCAATAAACCAGAAATTTGTTGATTAATTGATACTAATATTGGTACAAATACTAATAAACATATAGTTTATTGATTATAATAAACTAGAAAATTGATACAAATACTAATAAACATATAGTTTATTGACTGTATATCACAAATATTAGTAAACCTGACGTTTACTAATTGTTTGATATTGATATTAAGAAACTTGATGTTTATCAATTGATATAAATATTGATATAATAAAAATAGTAAGCCTGAAATTTACTAATTAACAATTGATTACTTGGCATGACCGGTTTGACCATTCCGGATCGATTATAATACATAAATTATTGAGAATTCATATGTTTATTAGAGAATCGGAAGTTTCTTTAATTCTACTTAAGGAATTCTCATAATCTATTTATTCTCAAGAAATATTTTATACAATTAACATTAGCTGAAATTAATGTTAATACGATTTCTAGTTCCGCAAATGTAATTGAAGGCTATAAAAGAGTCCAAATTATGCTTCCAAATGGAACAAAATTATATATTGATGATGCGTTGTATTCAAGTAGATCCCGAAGAAATCTACTAAGTTTTAAAGATATACGTCGTAATGTATATCATATTAAAACGACAAATGATGAAAATGTCGAATATCTATATATTATATCCACAAAATTGAACCAGAAGTTCTTATTAGAGAAACTTTCAAGTTTCTCAACAGGATTATATTTCACGAAAATAAAAATGGTTGAATCAAATTATATGCACCAGAAGTGCTTAGGCCCTAAACTGTTTATACTTTGGCATGATCGCCTTGGTCATCCCGGTTCAACCATGATGTGATGTATTATTGAGAATACAAATGGACATGGACTTAAAGATCAAAAGATACTTTTATGAAATGATTATTTTTGTAGTTCTTGTGCTTAAGATAAATTGATTATGAGACCCTTACTATCTAAATTACCTTTGGAGTCTCATATTTTTTTAGAAAGAATACAAGGAGATATTTGTGGACCAATTCATCCATCTAATGGACCATTTTGTTATTTTATGGTTTTGATTGATGCTTCAACTAGATGGTCTCATGTATATTTACTATCATCCCGTAATGGTGCTTTTGCTAAATTTCTAGCTCCAATTATAAAGCTTAGGTCAAGTTTTTCTGATCATCTCATTAAAACAGTTCGTTTAGATAATGCGGGTGAATTTACTTCAAAAGTATTTTATGATTTTTGTATGTCAATAGAAATTGATGTTCAACATTCCATTGCGCATGTTCACACTCAAAATGATTTAGCTGAATCTTTCATTAAATGTTTATAATTAATTGCTAGACCTATGCTCATGAAATCAAAACTTCATGCATCTTCTTGGGGATATGTTATAACTCATGTTGCATCTTTAGTTCATCTTCGACCATCTACATACAACAAGTTTTTACCTTTACAACTTGCTTTTGATCAACAACCTAACATATCTCATCTTATAACTTTTGGTTGTGCTGTATATGTTCCCATTGCTCCCCCTCAACGAACTAAAATGGGCCCTCAACAACGTTTAGGTATCTATGTAGGTTTTGATTCCCCTTCTATTATCAGATATCTTAAACCTTTAACTAGTGACCTTTTTCGAGCAAGATCTTTAGATTGTCAATTTGATGAATTGATTTTTCCACCATTAGGGGAAGATAAAGAAAATGGGCCAAAAGCTTAAGAAATCAGTTGGAACATACCAACTTTGTCCAAATTTAATACACGCATAAATCAATATGAACTTGAAGTTCAAAGAATAATTCATTTACAGAATGTTGCAAATCAGCTGTTCGATATCTTTACAGATACCCAAAAGGTCACCAAATCATTCCAGCTGTAAATGTCCCTGCACGATTAAATGTCCCTGTAGGACATCTTGGGGGTATAACAGCAAATGAGTCTAGTTCACGCTAAAAGCGTGGTAGACCTATTGGTGCAAAAGATATTGTTCCTCGAAAGAAGAGAGAAATAAAAAAAAATCATTCAATTGATCCTCCTGAAGAGGCTAGAAATAACTCAAATACACAACTATATATTTCTAGAGAAGCGACGCTAGAAGTGGTTTCGGTACCGACAAATTATGAGATCTCACTGAAAATTGGAAATATGTTAGAAAGAGATGAAATTATGTATTTGCATATGCAATTGCTTCTAAAATAGCAAATGATGATGAGTCTGAGCCTAAAACTATAGAAGAACGTCAACAAATACTTGATTGGCCAAAATGGAAAGAGCCAATTCAGGCTAAGCTAGATTCTTTAGCTAAGCAAAAAGTATTTGGACCAGTAGTCCTGACACCAGAAGATATCAAACCAGTTGGATATAAATGAGTCTTTGTACGTAAAAGAAATGAGTTAAATGAAATTGTGAGATACAAAGCATAACTTGTTGCACAAGGTTTCTCACAAAGACCTGGTATAGATTATGAAGAAACGTATTCGCCAGTCATGGATGCAATCACGTTTAGATTTTTTATTGGTTTGACTGCCTCTGAAGGGCTTGATATACATCTAATGGATGTGGTGACAACTTATTTATATGGATCGTTAGATAATGACATATATATGAAAATTTCTGAAGGATTTAAGATGTCTGAAGCATATAATTCAAAAACTCGACAAATGTACTTGATTAAACTCCAAAGATTTTTGTATGGATTAAAGCAATCTGGACGCATGTGATATAATCGTCTAAGTGATTACCTAGTGAAAAATGGGTATGAGAAAATTCTTGTCCATGTGTTTTTATCAAGAAGATAAATTTAGGATATGCTATAGTTGCAGTTTATATTGATGACTTAAACATAGTGGAGACTCCAGAAGATATCTCTATTACTGCAGAATATTTGAAAAAGGAATTCAAAATCAAAGATCTCGGAAAAAAAAATTATCTTGGGTTTGAAGTTGAATATTTGCCAAAAGGAATTCTAAAATTATAGAAAAAGAAAAATATATAATAAAAATAACTAGGAGAATTAATTATTTAAAGAAAATAAAAGCAAATCAAAATATAATAAAATTATTAATAGATGATCTAAAATTTTCTAAACAAAATTTACAAATATTATTAAATAAGTAAAATGGCAAGCATAATAGAAAAATTTGGAGAATATTTAAGTTTGTTAAATTTATCTTCTATAGAAAATATTAACAAAATAATAGGAGAAATGAACGAACAAATAGAAGCATTATATAAAAATGAAAATGAATATCAATTTTAAGAAAATATCCCAGAAAATTTTAGACAAGTATCATTACAAGAAATACGAAGAAAACAAAGATTAATTTCAAAAATAAAAACGACATTAATCACTATCAGAAATGATCTTAGAAGATAACAAGAATAAAAGAAAGAAATATAGGTATAAAAAAGAAAGTTTGCCATAGATAAAATTTTTTATCTTTAGTGAATATGATATTTTTAAAAATAGATAGAAATGAAAAAATTCCTAATAAATTCAAGCCTTTTCAGTTTTGGGCTGTTTTATGATTTTTAATTTTTATGTTATTTAATACGTGTTTTAAACACTGAAACCGAAAATTTTTTTGATATAAATTATAAAATATTAATATTTGATTAGCTTAAAATTCATTACATAACAAATCTAAAACTTGAGTGCAATTTTTAAAAATTATACATAAACTAATTATAATTCACATATTACATAATTATGAGAAAGTGAATATATATTATGAATTAATTTAATTTTATAATTTTATAAATTTTCAATCTAATTTTTAAATTTATAAAACCAATTAATTTAAATTCGATTTTTATTGAATTCATAATTAAGAACTGCTCATTTAATGGCAAAAACTCCATCGATTTCTTACAATATTTTGGTTGACCCCACTACACTTGCCTTATTATTGCTCTCAATCATCACGCTCTCCTTGGCATCTATTTTTATGCTCATTCCTCGCACGGGGACCAATACCATATCCGAAGCTAAAAATAGGAAATTGAGAGCGTTCATTGCCGTACACAAAAATGGCAGCCGCTAAAGGAATTTCAATTCCAACTGTGAAACTGGGTGCCCAAGGACTTCAGGTACTTCCCACCCTCCCCCTTTTTATTTTTTTGATCAAGAATTTGAACTGATTAAACAGAGTGAACTAGGGAGATTAAGCAATTGATTAGGGATAACTAAAACCCTGCTTTATAGTTTCTGGGAAATCCAAATACCTATTTGCCTGTATTTTTCCATGTCGCAATTGGTTAATTCCAGTGGATTAATCAGTTATTTAATCAACAAGCAATGATCACCAGGGTCCAGATACGATTTAGAAGATAATATATAGCATTTAAACCCATGGAGATGATGCCGTGTGGCATATGTAGCTAATAATCATTTTAAAGTAAGGGAAGCAAATTCTTTTTAGTGATATCAATATGCTGCTGATTCTATCCTCAAATCGGATGTGCAGTTTCTCAATTTAAGAGAAAATTAGCACAATTGAATTAGCAAGATGAGATTTCCAAGGGTCAAAATTGAATTATTTGGCGTTTTTCTGGTGGGTTGAGGGAAAAGCACAAATTTGTTTCCATTTTTAGTGTGATATAAATCCATTTTCAGGTGTCAAATTTAGGATTTAGATGTATAGGGCCGTCTGGTATGTACAGTTCCGCAGTCTCTGAAGCGGATGGCATTTCAATAAAACAAGCACTCAAAAGAGGAATTACACTAATGAAGTCTTTGATGGCAAATCGCATCTTAATTTTTTGTTTTCAGGTGTCGAAATTAGGGTTTGGATGCGGTGGACTTACTGGAGGGTACACTGCTCCAGTATCTGAGGAAGATGGCATTTCAATCATAAAGGGTGCATTCAATAGAGGAATTACATTTTTTGACACAGCTGATGCTTATGGACCTCACACTAATGAAGTCTTGCTTGGTAAGGTAAGTGTTCATGTTTCTGAACTATTTCTTTGTTAGTAACTGACAAATCCTACCATACTGTATTATTATGTTTCTTCTTATTTAATTGAAAAGCAAACATATGTGGAAAAGGATCAAAAAGCAAAGGAACAAATCTATTCTCTATCAAATTTTACTTCTGTTAATGCCTTTTAGGCGTTAAAGCAATTGCCTAGAGAAAAGATCCAAGTGGCTACAAAGTTTGGCATGGTTTTAAACAATTCCAATTGGGGCAACGCTTCAATTAATGGAAAACCTGAATATGTCCATGCATGCTATGAGGCTAGCCTAAAGCGTCTTGATGTGGAATATATTGATCTCTACTATCAACATCGAATCGACATTACAACACCAATAGAGGAAACTGTATGGCCATTGTTTTTTGCCTCAAGTTTCAAATTCATATATATCCCGTCTTGTTAATCTTTAATCTAGTTTAATGATGGCTAGGCAGATGGGGGAGCTCAAGAAGCTAGTGGAAGAAGGAAAAATTAAGTACATAGGATTATCTGAAGCAAGTGCTGATACTATTAGGAGGGCACATGCTGTTCATCCTATCACTGCAGTCCAAATGGAATGGTCACTTTGGACTCGTGACCTCGAGGATGAAATAGTCCCGCTTTGCAGGTATCTCTAGGAAGACAAATTGATTTATGATTTCTGAAATGAAACTATATAGTTTTGTTTTTTCAGTCTTTTCTTTTACTTATTTGAATATATTCATATTCTCTGTTATGTACAAGGGCGTTTAATTTTGCAAATAATGCAGGGAACTTGGAATTGCTGTAGTTGCATATAGCCCTCTTGGTCGGGGTTTTTTTGGGGGCAGAGCAGTTATAGAAAGCTTGGCTTCAGAGAGTTCCCTGGTATGGAACTACTGAATCTTTAA
Organism: Excoecaria agallocha; assembly: GCA_037975025.1. NCBI lineage: Eukaryota > Viridiplantae > Streptophyta > Magnoliopsida > Malpighiales > Euphorbiaceae > Excoecaria > Excoecaria agallocha. The sequence continues at coordinate 8,380 of JBBPFJ010000513.1, forward strand.
AGAAGCTAAATGTATGGCAATAATTGTTTCTTTTTGCTTATTCTCACGAGGAAGCTTGGGAACTAATGACATATTTTCACTCATTATGCAGAATAAACATCCAAGGTTCACTGAAGATTGTGTTGAGAAGAATAAAATATTTTATACAAGAATAGAAAATTTGGGCAGAAACTATGCATGCAGTCCAGCTCAGCTTGCACTTGCTTGGATTCTCAATCAAGGGGATGACGTTGTTCCCATCCCTGCTCAGTAATTTTCTTCCATATCTCATGTTTGTTTTGGTGTACTAAATTCCATTTTGCTGAAATTTTTAAAATTTTTTAGGAACAACCAAGATTAATAATCTGATCAGTAATATCGAAGCTTTGAGGATTAAGCTAACAAAAGATGAGCTAAAGAAAATTTCTGATGCTGTACCCATTGATAAAGTTGCCGGAAGTAGAGCCTACAACATCCAGCAGACATTTAAGTTTGTGAATACTCCATTGCCTAAAAATGCATAAGCAGCAAGCTGATATGTAGTATGAGAGATGGTTCATTTCTGATGTGAATGAAATAAACTTCCCAGTCACTGATTAATGGGTTAAAATGAAATGAGGAATAAAAGCCCCATTTTGAATTATTTTAAATCTAGATTCCCTAATGTCATTGGTAACAGCTTGGCGGATTATAAAATTGTCAAGTTATCAGTGTTATCTAACTAGGACTGGACAAAGAACCGAAGAGGCAATGATTCTTGTTTCGATCGGTTCGATGGGATTGAATCGGATTTTTTCAAAATAATATTATTTTTAATATTTTTTATAAATATTATAAAAATATAATTATATAAAAAAATAATTAAAAAATATATTTATCATCAAACATTAATCATAAAATAATAGTTTTAAATTATTCAATATTTATAACAAATATTTAAGATAAATATCGTAAAAAATTTTAAATGTTTAAAAATATTCATTAATTATAAATTTTATTTTATTCATATATTTTACTTTTTCAGCTAAAAATAATATTGTATGGATCATCTAAAAAAATGTTTACTGTCAGATCATCTATCAATACTGTCAGATCATCTATCAATACTGTCTAAAACACAATAAGACAATAAAAAATTGAAAGTATGGTATCCCAGGGAGGATGATGGGAAGACCTAAATGTGGCTTAACCATCTACATAAGCATTTGGGAAGAAAGTGAAATTGAATGATCGTACCTTTCTGTGTTGTTACGTGTGATATAAATCAAATTTCAGGTGTCAAAGTTGGGGTTTGGATGTATGGGGCTTTCTGGGCTGTGCAATGCTCCAGTCTCCGAAGATGAAGGCATTTCAATCATAAACGAGGCTTTCAACAAAGGAATTACATTCTTTGACACATCTGATGTTTATGGACCTCACACTAATGAACTCTTGGTTGGGAAGGTTAGTGTTCAAGTTTTTGGACTATCTTGTTTGTGAGTAAATTACTATATTCCTCTTCTTATTAATTTGAGAAGCAGACATACTTATATGGTAATGCAGACAATTTTACTACTGTTTTATGTTCTTCAGGCATTGCAGCAATTGCCTAGAGAAAAGACTCAGTTGGCTACAAAATTTGGCATTGTTGTAGGCAACTCTGATTTTAGGAATCCTTCAGTCAACAGCAAACCTGAATACGTACAAGCATGTTGCGAGGCTAGCCTGAAGCGTCTTGGTGTGGAATATATCGATCTCTACTATCAACATCGTATTGACACCACAGTGCCAATAGAAGAAACTGTATGTCCATTCCTTTTAATTCTCATTTCAGGAAATCCTCAAATTTATCCAACTAATCATGATTTGGCAGATGGGAGAGCTTAAGAAGTTAGTGGAAGAAGGAAAGATTAAGTACATAGGATTATCTGAAGCAAGTGCAGACACTATAAGGAGAGCTCACTCTGTTCATCCAATCTACTGCAGTGCAGATGGAGTGGTCTCTTTGGGTTCGTGACATCGAGGAAGAGATAATCCCACTCTGCAGGTCCTTATTTGTAGCTGGTTGAAATGTATTTAACGAGTTAAATCATTCGTGTTACATCATGGCTAGTAACGACCTATCATAACAGTTAAAATGAACTTAGAAGTCCAACTTACGTATCTGGGTTATCAAATCTGTTAATATTCAGAATGATGCAGGGAACTTGGGATAGGTATAGTTCCATATAGCCCTCTTGGTAGGGGTTTCTTCGGTGGGAGAACAGTTGTGGAAAGTTTGCCTTCAGACAGTTTCTTGGTATGAAAATTGTATTTTTTTTTCTTACTTTTGTTGGTGAGCTTGGCACTATTGGCAATATTTGTTTCTTATTGGGAACTGATGACATATTTTCACTCATTATGTAGAATACACATCCAAGGTTCACTGAAGATACTCTTGAGAAGAATAAAATATTTTATACGATATATTTTTTAAATTAATAGTATTTGAGAAATTTTATTTATATAAATTAAATTTTGAATGTAATAAAGATAATAATAATAATAAAATGTTACAAATGAATTGTGATGAAATTTGCATTATTAACGGTTTTATTTTGCGTCGTTAATTTTCATTTTTATTCGCAAGTAATAAATATTTATTAGCGACGGATATTTTTGTCACTAATAATAATTATTATATTTGTATCAGTAATTTTAGAATTAACTAGCGACGAAATTCGCGACGGAAAATAGTCGCTAAAAATTATTATTATAAAACCGGCAACTAATTATGAAAATAAATTAGCGACGGAAAAAATAAATTAGCGACAAACGTTTTAATCGCTAATTTTAGCGACTGATTTTGGAACCGTTGCGATTATATTAGCAACAGAGCTTTTTAGTAGCGACCGTTCGTTATGCGTCGCTAATTTATTTTAGCGACGGATTAATCTTTAGCGACGATATTTTCGTCGCTAATTCGCAGTGTTTTTTGTAGTGATTTAAGTTTGCGAATACTCCATTGCCTAAAAATCCATAAGTAGCAAGCTGATATGGAGTATGAGAGATGGTTCGGCTCTGATGTAATTGAAATAAGCTTCCCATTCAATGATTAATGGGTTGAATGAAATGAGGAATAAAAGCTCCATCTTGAATGATTTTAAATTTACATGCACTAATGTCTTTGGTAATTTGCTTGGCGGATCATAAATTGTAAACATTTCCATTCCATAAACTTTTTTTTTCTTTTACAAGATAATTATATTAATTATAAGAAGAGTTTAAGAAAATTACATGAAACGAAGTTAAATTGAACTACTATATTGTAAGAAAATATGTTTTTATATTATAATTTCTACAATTATTTATAAAAATTATATTTAATATTTTGATTTATAAGTTGACTTTTATTACCTCATGTTGACGTAATTAAATTTTCTTGCTAAAACTAGAATCTTTTTCATTTATTTATTTAATTTGTCTCTCTCCATGCATATTATTATATGTGATAATAATAATAATAATAATAATAATAATAATAATAATAATAATAATAATAATAATTTTGTGGGGGCATATAAATATAATATGTGTATTATAAATTAAATTAAAAAATCATGTTATTATAATGGGTGGAGCTTAGCCGCCCCCCTTTCAAGTAGTGGGACTGCTGGTCCTTGCCAATGGGCAATGGGCGGCATTTCTCTCAATTGTTTATATAATAAAATATAAATCAACATATTAGCATTAATTTTCTTTTTCTTTTTATAAAGAAAATCTCTTTTATTAATAAAGATTTAAATTTCGTAACACTCCAGAAACTGCAGAATCATAATCTAATTAAGGATGATGTTAATTTCATTTCGATCCAAATCTTATAAGGAAGCTTGAATTATCCCATCTTTGAGTAGAAAATTAAAATTATTATATCCGCTAACCTACTTAATAAATCTCAAATTAATACAGCTTAATTCTGTTGCTCACTCTTTAACTAGCGCTTCGAATTTGTATGACCCTCCCTTTTTGCAGCTCATTTGCTTTAATTAATCATATTTTTTTGAGTGTTTAAAAAAAAAAAAAAGGAAAAGGTGTGAGTTTGAACCGATTTTAGGCCGGTTCATAACAATTTCGGTTTTGTTAATCTAGTTTTCATACATTAAACTGACCGGATCATCAACTAGCGGTTCGCGATTAAATCGGTCCGACCATCTAGTCCGATTTTAATAACGTTAAATATATGTATACATTAATTTTTTTGAATGCAAATTAAATTTTCATTAATAATATAAAAAATACATCTGAAAAGTATAAATAAATTTATAAAATTTAAAATATATAAGATATACGAAACTAATGAAGTTGCTATAATATATCTTTGAACTTTTTCGACGAAAACAGTAGATAATAATAATGTACCTTGAGCAATTTGATTTTCAACGAAAAATTCAACCCATCTGCTGTTCATGAAAAAACTTATTTCGAAAGCATAAAAATTTTCATAAAACAAGATAATAACCTCCAAATGTGAATGATAAACTTGCATGATAAAAAATTTAAATTGCAATTAATATTAGCTAAACGAATCAGATTTATAAAAATACAAATAAGATCAGAACAAAAACGAAAATCAAATGTAAAATAAAAATTTTCAAATATGAGTTTATTGGAACCAAAATACAAAAAAAACAATTGCAAATAAAAAACAATGAATAAAATTAAAATTTTATATCTGTACCGATTTGAAAAAATGAAAATCTTCGAGTACGGAAAGAAAAAGAAGTTTTTTTTTCCGAAGGCTAGAGAAAAGAGAAGGCTAATAACTAATAAGAATAATGTTACTTAATTCCGGATAAATTATTTTATTTCAGAAATGTTGAGTCGAGCCGATATGAATACATTTCGATTAGATTGAATCATGAAGTAGGTCAGCATTATGATTATAGTATTGAAAACTTTGGAATTGACATCCGGAAATGTGTCCTATCAAATTTCAGCAGCCGCTCCCCTTGTAATTATTAACGAAAATAAATAAATAATTAAAAAAAACTGTGAGAAACTTGAATTTTATAGATGATGCTGAGATATGACTATGCAAATATATATATATATATATATATATATATATATATATATATATATATATATATATATATATATATATATATATATATATATTTGTGGAGTTAAGTGTTCACTTATCTCTACCACTTCCTCAGAAACAGGAAAAGCAGAAGATCATTGGCATTAAGAAACATGGCAGAGGGACAAGGAATTTTTATCCCAAAACTGAAACTGGGTAACCAAGGATTTGAGGTAATACCCACTTCATATTTCTTTCTATTTGGTTTTTGACCGTGAAAATTTCTGATTTTTCTTTATTAAATACGGTGATTAAGGAAAACTACAAATGATAGTGTCACTATGTAGCTACCTACAGCCAACTCTTTTTTAACCAACCTAGCATACAATTTTTTATTCACCTCTCCAAAATTTTCATTTAGATGCTTTATACAAGACTTACTAAAAAAAAATATTTCAATTTTTTACTGTCAGATCATATATCAATACTGTCTAAAACACAATAAGACAATAAAAAACTCAAAGTATGGTATCCCAGGGAGGATGATGGGAAGACCTAAATGTGGCTTAACCCTCTAAATAAGCATTTGGGAAGAAAGTGAAATTGAATGATCGTACCTTTCTGTGTTGTTACGTGTGATGTAAATCAAATTTCAGGTGTCAAAGTTGGGGTTTGGATGTATGGGGCTTTCTGGGGTGTACAATGCTCCAGTCTCTGAAGATGAAGGCATTTCAATCATAAAGGAGGCTTTCAACAAAGGAATTACATTCTTTGACACATCTGATGTTTATGGACCTCACACTAATGAACTCTTGGTTGGGAAGGTAAGTGTTCAAGTTTTTGGACTATCTTGTTTGTGAGTAAATTACTTTGTTCCTCTTCTTATTTATTTGATAAGCAGACATATGTATATGGTAATGCAGACAATTTCACTACTGTTTTATGTTCTTCAGGCATTGCAGCAATTGCCTAGAGAAAAGACTCAGTTGGCTACAAAATTTGGCATTGTTGTAGGCAACTCTGATTTTAGGAATCCTTCAGTCAACGGCAAACCTGAATACGTTCGAGCATGTTGCGAGGCTAGCCTGAAGCGTCTTGGTGTGGAATATATCGATCTCTACTATCAACATCGTATTGACACCACAGTGCCAATAGAAGAAACTGTATGGCCATTCCTTTTAATTCTCACTTCAGGAAATCCTCAAATTTATCCAACTAATCATGATTTGGCAGATGGGAGAGCTTAAGAAGTTAGTGGAAGAAGGAAAGATTAAGTACATAGGATTATCTGAAGCCAGTGCAGATACTATAAGGAGAGCTCACTCTGTTCATCCAATCACTGCAGTGCAGATGGAGTGGTCTCTTTGGGTTCGTGACATCGAGGAAGAGATAATCCCACTCTGCAGGTCCTTATTAATTTGTAGCTGGTTGAAATGTATTTAACGAGTTAAATCATTCGTGTTACATCATGGCTAGTAACGACCTATCATAACAGTTAAAATGAACTTAGAAGTCCAACTTACGCATCTGGGTTATCAAATCTGTTAATATTCAGAATGATGCAGGGAACTTGGGATAGGTATAGTTCCATATAGCCCTCTTGGTAGAGGTTTCTTCGGTGGGAAACAGTTGTGGAAAGTTTGCCTTCTGACAGTTTCTTGGTATGAAAATTGTATTTTTTCTTACTTTTGTTAGTGAGCTTGGCATTATTGGCACTATTTGTTCTTATTGGGAACTGATGACATATTTTCACTCATTATGTAGAATACACATCCAAGGTTCACTGAAGATACTCTTGAGAAGAATAAATATTTTATACGAGAATATAAAATTTGGCCAGAAACTATGGATGCAGTCCTGCTCAGCTTGCACTTGCTTGGGTTCTCAATCAAGGGGATGATGTTGTTCCCATCCCTGGTCGGTGATTTTCTTCCATATCTCATGTTTGTTTTGGTGTACTAAATTCCATTTTGCTGAAATTTTTATATTTTTTTCAGGAACAACCAAGATAAAAATCTGATCAGCAATATCGAAGCTTTGAGGATTAAGCTAAAGAGCTGAAGAAGATTGAGCTGAAGAAGATTTCTGATGCTGTACCCATTGATGAAGTTGCCGGAAGTAGATCCTTCAGCATCGAGACGACATTTAAGTTTGTGAATACTCCATTGCCTAAAAATGCATAAGCAGCAAGCGGACTGAAAATATCCTATGAATAGATAGATTCAGGTGATATGAGTATGATAGATGGTTCAGCTCTGATGTAAATGAAATAAACTTCCCGTTTACTGATTAATGGGTTAAATGAGATGAGGAATAAAAGTTTCCATTTTGAATGATTTAAATTTAGATGCACTAATGTCATTGGAAAAGTTCTTATTTTTATCCACAGCTTTCTCTTTTAGTTTCTAAAATGTATTTGCTTGCCATTCCGAGGAATTTGGGTGGTCAGTTTCTCTATCACCAAGGCCTAAATATGGCAAATCAGAACCAAATTCTTTCAAAAAGGCAGCTCTTTAACAAGAACTCCAGTTTTGATAATAAACCCATTAAAGATTCCAGATTTATTTGACCGCAAATTCAGTGCCAAGAACCTTATCAGCACCTAAAAAGAGTTTTAACAAATGATTCTAGGTTTAGCAGTAATGGTATATATCTTTTCCCAAAAGAATCGAACACTCTCCAAGTTTGTGGGTGAACTTCATTATTAACAGAACAGAGCAAGAGAAAGATGAGAAAAAATATTCTCTGTATTTCGTAAATCAAATAACAAAATAGCCTCAGTTGAGTTTTTATACTACCTGCTATTAACAGACTAACTATAGTTACAAGAATAGACTAACTACAGTTAAAAGACTAAGAGAAACTGACTATGGTTAAAAAAATAAATAGACTATAATCTTCATCCCCCCTCAAGTTGAACTTTGGTGAACATCAAGCAAAGTCAACTTGGAAAATAAAGGAAAACTAAGAGGCTTGGTAAACAAATCTGCCACCTGAGAAGGAGTAGAAACATGAACAAGGATAATAAAACCTTCTTTAAACTTGTTCCGAACTACATGATAGTCAATATCGATATGTTTGTTACGTTAACTACTAGTTTAGGTTTAAGCCACGAGAGGTGTCCCTCGAGTGCATGACCACTGCCGTTGAATTTTCATGATTTCAGCTTCATCCCGGTGTTCTCTGTTTCTCGCCGGTGAAAATCCGGTGACCATTCAACAAATCAAGCTAAAATTGGAGAAAAATGGCAACATAATTGTAAGTGCACTGCCAATATTATTTTTCTCTAATTTCTTGAAGTAAAATGTGTATGTTATTGTTATGGACTCTTCCTTTTTATGTATTTGTGTGTATGCGTTTAATTTAGTTTATGTAGCAAAGCTTAGATTACCTGTGAGTTTTTTAATTACTTATTGTTTGGTAAGAATGACTTGGCCAAGAGTGAGTTTTTAAGTTATGTGAAGCTTTTGTAATGTTTTGACTTGTTTAACTATTTTGAAGATTGGTGAGTATATATGCTTCATTTGTGCATGTATCTAATTCTTTCAAATTGTGCGAAATATGATTTTATGAGCTGTTAATAATGCCTTGGCTAAACCTTGGTTTAGAAGTGAAGTTACTTGATTGAGAAGGAAAGATTATAAATAAATGGAGATTCATGTAACAGTTTATGTCTAGAATTTTGGCCAAGTTTAATTTATGGGACAATGTAGTTGATAATGATATGATAAATTGATTTTTAAACTCCACGCAAACTTTGACATGTGATCTTAGTTGGTCCTAGCATTTTTTTTCTACTTCTGATTTATTTTTTGGTGAATTAGTATTTAAAAATAAGCATCAACATTGATTTTTTTTTCTTTTCTAAAAGAAGGATTGAGATGAAATATACCTGAATTAAAACTTTTTCTTAAAAAAATGCATAAAAAATAATTAATGGAGAAAGGGATTCTGTACTACATAGCACAATTGACGCCTCTGTATAATTCATTCATCAGAATTTGTATTATTCATTGACAAAAGCATATTAAAGATTAATTTGATCATTTAAAAAACGTGCATTATTTAATAAATTATTTTCCTTTTATGTGATAAATTGTAAAGCAGAGATTATGAGCCAAAGTCCAACGTGGTAGGCCAATCCTTGTCTTTTCCATTAAGAAAAGGCCACAAAAACGATAAGCATCAGTGGCATTCAGCTACAGTGGACGGCTGAAATATGCATGATAAGTAGTAAGTGACAAATTGACTGTAGTACAGGGCATTATTAATTTAAGTGGTTTATTATAAAATTTGAGAACTGTATAACTATGCATGCTAAATTAATGACGACGGTTTCAAATATAGTGTGTAAATTGTTATTTCATTTTATGTTGTGCGTACTCTATGAGGTGGGAATTGGTGACCTCTGTCTGATTATAAGATTATGTATGAATTTTATGTGCATACTTTCTATATTTTTATTATCGGATAAGTAAATTTGACGATCACCACTAAGTTTTTATCTTAACACGTCTATTTGCCATGCATAGGTTGGAAGAATAATATATCTCAATAAGAAGAGTGACAGGTGCCATGGATTTACTACCGACAGGAGTTATATCAATAAGATGTATAGGGTTGCGCCCAAAGAAATGCCTATTATATATTTTCGATTTTATTCATTGTTTTGGCATGTAAAACAGATAAAGTTCAAATCAACGTCTAGTTATATTATATTTGATGGAATCCTTAAATGTATTCATGCAAGCAACGAGTTGCATTTGTAATTATGTTATGATTATAAAAATAGAGATTGTGTATAAGAGTTTATTCTGTAAAATCAAGTATGATATTATTTGAATTGAAAACTGATTGATTTAAAATCGAAGGATGAGAAAAATATTATATGAGAAGTTTGAATTGGAGTTGAATGGCAGGATAGAAAAAATTAAAAGTAATGTTATGTTTTTTCTACAGCAGGTTTTTAACATATTTATGGAAATTTCTATCAAAATTGTGAAAAGAATAGTAATTGTTTAGAGTAATTTGTAGTATGAAACCAATTTTACAGTCCACTTTTTATTCTAGATCATAGAACAGCTGTAGCATTCAAAATCCATCATCAGACTGGATTTAGAGCATTGTATTTAGTGGTATCAGAGCTGATGTTCACGTGATTTTGGTTCTAGGAAAGCAGAATACAGGATGGAAGGAGATGTGATGATCTATGTATCTGTCAAATGACCTTAGATAGTGTGGGAAATTACTCAAGCAATTTATTGCATGGGATGGGGCATTATGCATTCTCGGTACATAAGATATGCATTTGCATAAAAATGCATCCTGAAGCATTCTACCTTCATTGCATCAGCATCATTCAAGCATCCATGGAATACATATGCTCCATGTGAAAGGAATTTGATAGGATATGCATTGAGTGCATTGAAATGAGAGTAGTTGTGTCCATGGAACGTGGAAGGTTAGTGATTGATTGGAACTAAGATGGGTAAAGTAAAGAGTAGGGAAAGTTGGTGTCTTTTTTATCTATACAATAAAGTTTGTGTCAAAATAATGAAGTTGGAACTCCACATGGGTAAAGCAAAGATTATGCACACTCGTAGGGCGTCCCATGCGATATCATGTCTTTTTATCTATATAAGAAAGTTGGTGTCTTTTTCAGCTCATATGATCTTCCGCTCACTTCCAGAGAAGTAGGAAACGAGACTCTCCACAAGAATGGCAGACGCTAAAGGAATTTCAGTTCCAATAGTGAAACTTGGTTACCAAGGATTTCAGGTATTATCCTTTCCTTCATTTCCATTTTATAAATTTCCTTCTTTGTTCAAGAAAAATGTCAATTTTGAACTGATTAAACAGAGTGAACCAGGGAGATTAAGCAATTGATTAGGGATAACCAAAATCCTGCTTTATAGTTTCTGGGAAATTCAAATACATGTTTCCTGTATTTTTCCATGTTGCAGTTGGCTAATTCCAGTGGATTAGTCAGTAATTTTATCTATAAGCAATGATCATCGGGGTTCAGAAACGATATTAAAGATAGCAAAAGTGCAATTCTTTTAAGTAATATGTTATTGATTCTATCCCCAATTAGATGTGCATTTCCCAAATTTAAGAGAAAATTAGCATGTAAAATGAGTTTTCCAAAGGGGTAAAAAATGAATTATTTTGTGATTTTCTGGTAAGGGTCAAGGGAAGCCACCCAGTCTCTGAAGAGGATGGCATTTCAATAAAACATTTTTCTGCACATACGATGTTTATGAACCTTACACTAATGAACTTGTTATAGATTCTTTTTTTAACTTTCCACATGTATATTTTCTTTTTTCTTTTCATGTGTCGAAATTGGGGTTCGGGTGCATGGGACTTAGTGGAGGATACACTGCTGCAGTATCTGAGGAAGATGGCATTTCAATCATAAAGGAAGCATTCAGCAGAGGAATTACTTTTTTTTGACACAGATGATGTTTATGGACCTCACTCTAATGAAGTCTTACTTGGTAAGGTAAGCGTTGATCTTATTTGTTAGTAATTGACAAATCCTAGCATACTATATTATTATGTTCTTCTTATTTGATTGAAAAGCAAACATACGCAGAAAAGATCAAAAAGCAAATAAATCTATTCTCTATCAAATTTTCACTTCTGTTTATGCCTTTCAGGCGTTAAAGCAATTGCCTAGGGAAAAAGTCCAAGTGGCTACAAAGTTTGGCATTGTCTCAAACAATTCTAGTATGGGCAATGATTCAATTAATGGCAAACCTGAATATGTCCGTGCATGCTGTGAGGCTAGCCTAAAGCGTCTTGATGTGGAATATATTGATCTCTACTATCAACATCGAATCGACACTACAGCACCAATAGAGGAAACTGTATGGCCATTGTTTATTGCCTTATGTTTCAAATTCATGTACATCTCCTGTCCTGTTATTCTTTAATCTAATTTAATGATGGCTAGGCAGATGGCAGAGCTTAAGAAGCTAGCGGAAGAAGGAAAAATTAAGTACATTGGATTATCTGAAGCAAGTGCTGATACTATTAGGAGGGCCAATGTTGTTCATCCTATCGCTGCTGTCCAAATGGAATGGTCCCTTTGGACTCGTAACCTCGAGGATGAAATAGTCCCGCTTTGCAGGTATCTCTTGAAATTTCTAGAACTAGGAGCAACTAACATTGTAGATTCTGAAGAACTGTTTAATTTTGTTTTCATCAGTCTTTTCTTTCACTTGTGTGAATATATTTGCATTCCCTGCTATGAAAGAGGGCATTTAATTTCTCAAATCATGCAGGGAACTTGGAATTGGAGTAGTTCCGTATAGCCCACTCGGTCGGGGATTTTTTGGGGGCAGACCAGTTGTAGAAAGTTTGCCTCCAGAGAGTTTCCTGGTATTGAACTTGCGTTGAATCTTTGAACAAGCTATATGTGTGCCAATAATTGTTTCATATTGCTTATTCTAATGAATAAACTTGGTAAGTGAGGACTTATTTTGACTTATTATGTAGAAAATGCATCCAAGGTTCACTGAAGATACTCTTGAGAAGAATAAAGTATTTTATACTAGAATAGAAAAATTGGCCAGAAATTATGGATGCAGTCCAGCTCAGCTTGCACTTGCTTGGGTTCTCAATCAAGGGGATGATGTCGTTCCCATCCCTAGTCAGTAATTTTCTTCCATATCTCATGTTTGTTTTGGTGTAATTAATTCCATTTTGCTGAAATTTTTAAAATTTATTTAGGAACAACCAAGATTAAAAATCTGATCAGCAATATCAAAGCTTTGAGTATTAAGCTCACAAAAGATGAGCCGAAGAAGATTTCTGATGCTGTGCCTATTGATGAAGTTGCCGGAGGTAGGACCTTCAACATGTATAAGACATTTAAGTTTGCGAATACTCCATTGCCTAAAAATGCATAAGCAGCAAGCTGATATGGAGTATGAGAGATGGTTCGGCTCTAATGTAATTGAAATAAGCTTCCCATTCACTGATTAATGGGTTGAATGAAATGAGGAATAAAAGCTCCATTTTGAATGATTTTAAATTTACATGCACTAATTTGCTTGGCGGATCATAAATTGTAAACATTTCCATTCCATAAACTTTTTTTTTCTTTTACAAGATAATTATATTAATTATAAGAAGAGTTTAAGAAAATTACATGAAACGAAGTTAAATTGAACTACTATATTGTAAGAAAATATGTTTTTATATTATAATTTCTACAATTATTTATAAAAATTATATTTAATATTTTGATTTATAAGTTGACTTTTATTACCTCATGCTGACGTAATTAAATTTTCTTCCTAAAACTATAATCGTTTTCATTTATTTATTTAATTTGTCTCTCTCCATGCATATTATTATATGTGATAATAATAATAATAATTTTGTGGGGGGTATATAAATATAATATGTGTATTATATATTAAATTAAAAAATCATGTTATTATAATGGGTGGAGCTTAGCCGCCCCCCTTTCAAGTAGTGGGACTGCTGGTCCTTGCCAATGGGCGGCATTTCTCTCAATTGTTTATATAATAAAATATAAATCAACATATTATTTCTTTTTTTTTTATAAAGAAAATCTCTTTTATAAATAAAGATTTAAATTTCGTAACACTCGAGAAACTTCAGAATCATAATCTAATTAAGGATGATGTTAATTTCATTTCGATCCAAATTTTATAAGGATGCTTGAATTATCCCATCTTTGTGTAGGAAATTAAAATTATTATATCCGGTAACCTACTTAATAAATCTTAAATTAATACAGCTTAATTCTATTGCTCACTCTCTAGCTAGAGCTTGGAATTTGTATGAGCCTCCCTTTTTGCAGCTCATTTGCTTTAATTAATCATAGTTTTTTGAGTGTTTCAAAAAAAAAAAAAAAAAAGGCAAAAGGTGTGAGTCTGAACCGATTTTAGGCCGGTTCACAACAATTTCGGTTTTGTCAATCTAGTTTTCATACATTAAACTGACCGAATCAACTAGCGGTTCGCGATTAAACCGGTCCGACCGTCTCGTCCCATTTTAATAACGTTGAATATATGTATACATTAATTTTTTTGAATGCAAATTAAATTTTCATTAATAATATAAAAAAATACATCTGAAAAGTATAAATAAATTTATAAAATTTCAAAGTATATAAGATATACGAAACTAATGAAGTTGCTATAATATATCTCTGAACTTTTTCGACGAAAATAGTAGATAATAATAACGTACCTTGAGCAATTTGATTTTCAACGGAAAATTCAATCCATCTGCTATTCACGGGAAAACTCATTCCGGAAGCAGAAAAATTTTCATAAAACAAGACAATAACCTCCAAAAAGGACAAAGTTGCATGATAAAAAAATTAAATTGCAATTAACATTAGCTAAACGAATCGGATTTATAAAAATACAAATAAGATTAGGACAAAAACGAAAATCAAATGTAAAATAAAAATTTTCAAATATGAGTTTATTGAAACCAAAACACAAAAAAAAAAAAAACAATTGCAAATAAAAAACATTGAATAAAATTAAAATTTTATATCTATACCGATTTGAAAAATTAGAAAAAAATAAAAAAAACATAGAAATTTGAAAAATACAGGTAAAAATTTAATAAAAAAGCAAGATGAAAAAGGAAAGGAATTATCGTCTGTAAATGAATTGATGGCAGCCCCAAAATTAAATAAAAAAATAAAAATCTTTGAATACAGAAAGAAAAAGAAGTTAATTTTTTTTCGAAGGCTAGAGAAAAGAGAAGGCTAATAGTAATTTGTTACAGTAATATAATTAGTGACGGAAATATTTAGTCGCTAATAGTAATTTGTTACGGTAATACAAGTAGCGATGGAAATATTTAGTCGCTAATCCGTCGCAAATAAAATAAAAAATAATATTTTTTAATTTCACTCACATGATTTATGTATAGTTTCAAGTAATTTTAATATAGACCATATGAAATGAATATTTTATTTTGTAACAGAAAATTATAAATTATTTTATAAGTTGATAATAATTTTTTTTATCAATTATACCAAAATCTAAAGTTATTTATTTAGAAAATTTACATTTTTAATAATAATAATAAACTAATTGTTACGATTATTATATATTTGCGTGTTCAAGATTAATAAAAATAAACATTTATAAAATAGTAATACAAAATTTATTATTTCATTTAAAATAATAATAAAAAAATTTGTAATTAATTTTTATTTTATAAAATTTAAATCAAATATTAAATTATTAGGAATTCTATTGGTTTCTTTATCAATTATCCCCAAATATAAACTTATTTATTTAAAAAAATTACATTTGTAATAATAATAATAAAGTAATTGTTATAATTATTATATAGTCATATTATGAAAAATAATAAATATAAATATTTATATTTATATAATAATAATATAAAATTTATTATTTCATTTAAAATGATTATACAAAATTATAATTTATTTTTATTTTGTTAAAATTTTGAGCAAATTTTAAATTATTAAAATTTTTTAGTTATATATATTTACAAAATTATCCTTGAATACAAGGATAAAATGATGAAATTTGGTAGGGACATTTTAGTAATTTTAGAAATTTATCCTATGTATAAAAATAATATTTTGTCTCCCCTCACCTCTCTCCGCCATTTCAATTTAATGCGTATACGATTTTAAGCTTTATTTATTATTTAATTAAATAAGAATTAATTAATTGAATTAACTTCAGTTTTTAATAATTGAAATGTCTAGTTCTATAATTAAATTATTTTTATTCAAACTTAATTATAATGTCCCAAAAATTTGAAATTGTGCGAGAGCATTTTTAATACGGGTGTACAGTATTTTGATACTGTACTAGGATTGATTTGTTTGCATAATTTCAAAATTTTAAAGTGATAATTTGAATTTAAAGCAAAAACTTAAGAACTAATGACAAAGGATTTAAAATAAATAAATGTATAATAATTATTAAAATAATTAACTAATAATAATAAGATTTAAGTTTCTTATTGGATAATAATAATAATAATAATAATTTCAGAAGACCTTTAGATTCTAGAAGCTTGGAGTGAGATATTTATTGGATATAAAAAAAAGAAGTTGAAAAGAGATGAAAATTTTGGGACTAAGAGAATTTGCGTGGGCACAAAATTTTATAAAAGAAAGTAACCTTTAAAAAAAAGAAAAGAAAAGAACCGAAAAAGGACCTAAATAGAGAGAGAGTGGAGCAAGAACGTGAGGGAAAGGAGGGGGCGCCGCTCTACCCATCATCGGTCACTAGCGTAGCTCATCGGCAGTTTCTCTCGCCGTTCTCTCTCACCACCGACTGCCTCGCGTCGTCGTTCCACCCCCCAGCATCGGTCACTAAGTATATGAAACTCTACTCGACCCTAATAATCATAATAACTCTATCTGAAAATCTAATTCGGATCAAGTTATTCGATTTATTTGGATAGAGTCAGATTTTGCACATCACTAAAGATATTGATAGACAATAGAGTTCAATCCAAGACTTAAACTCATACAAGTCAAAATGAATAAATTTTCTAATTTAATCTAATTTTTTAAAATCATACGAATCAATTTATATTTAAATTTTTACATGTTGAATTTGAATATAAATTGAATTAAATTTTGACAAATTTAATATCATATCATATTAAATATTTAATTTTTAATTTATAACTACATAAGTATTTAAAAAAAATCAGAAAAAACAGTTTTAATTTGAACAGTTAAAAATCAAACTTTTTTTCTTTTAAATCCCTTCCCCTCAATCCTGTTGACAAAAATGAAATTATAAAAGAAGAAAAAAAACTTATTTATTTTGATTAGATTATTGGAGAATTTTAATTTTTGGAATTATCTAACTTAATAAATAAGGAAAATAAAAATATTATAATATAATTTATATATAAATTTTATTATTTTAACTGTACAAAATTTATTTAAAGTCATTCGAATAAAGTTGATGTAAAACATTTAATTATTTAATTATAGGTATGAAAATTTATTTTGGCTAGAGTACTAGATATTCATAATTTTTGAGACCATTCATATATGTATATAAGGATGTAAAATTCTCTCGGGGCCTAAGATAAACCTAGAAAAAAATGATTAGTCAAAAGAAATGAAAAAAGGCCTTAGAAAAACCTAGAGGAGGCGGAGTCGATTCCTTAGGTTCACACTAGAATGAAATTAAAGTTTGAGAACCAAATAGAAGAAAAAAGTTAAAAGTTCAAGGACTCGAAGATGCTTTTTGTTAACTTTTACTTTTCATGATGGATGAAGAATATAGTTTCAATCCAAATATCTATTTGCAGTTCCAAAAGTGCAATTATGCTAAAATGAAGTGGGATCGATGTGGAAAGAAAGGTTTTGGGCTGCGGCTGGAAGGGGATATTTCCAAAAGGCAATTTCTGATTGAATATGTTGGAGAGGTAGCTCTTCTTGTTCTTAGATTGTTGATCTAATAGAGTTCTGTGGCTATTTCAAGTGTTAATTTAGGATATTTTAATAGTATGATATTCGTACACACTGTCTTTTTCTCTCTATTTTCTATGGATTCCGTGTGCATGCATGTGTGTGTCTGGATATCCTTCCACAAATATTTTTAATATACAAAATTTTCATCAGGTGCTTGATATGTATACCTATGAAGCACGCTAAAAAGAGTATGCTTTTAAGGGTTACAAGCATTTCTACTTCATGACATTGAATGGCAGTGAGGTATGAATTTGCCCTTCTATTAATATATTTTTTTCTTAATAGTATTTGAGAAATTTTATTTATATAAATTAAATTTTGAATGTAATAATAATAATAATAATAATAATAATAATAATAATAATAATAATAATAATAATAAAATGTTACAAATGAATTGTGATGAAATTTTCATTATTAACGGTGTTATTTTGCGTCGTTAATTTTCATTTTTATTCGCAAGTAATAAATATTTATTAGCGACAGATATTTTTGTCACTAACAATAATTATTATATTTGTCTCAGTAATTTTAGAATTAACTAGCGACGACATTCGCGACGGAAATAGTCGCTAAAAATTATTATTATAAAACCGGCAACTAATTATGAAAATAAATTAGCGACGGAAAAAGTAAATTAGCGACAAACTTTTTAATCGCTAATTTTAGCGACTAATTTTGGAACCGTTGCGATTATATCTCAACTGAGCTTTTAGCGACCGTTTGTTTTGCGTCGCTAATTTATTTTAGCGACGGATTAATCTTTAGTGACAAATATCCGTCGCTAATTCGCAGTATTTTTTGTAGTGATTTAAGTTTGCGAATACTCCATTGCCTAAAAATCCATAAGCAGCAAGCTGATATGGAGTATGAGAGATGGTTCGGCTCTGCTGTAATTGAAATAAGCTTCCCATTCAATGATTAATGGGTTGAATGAAATGAGGAATAAAAGCTCCATTTTGAATGATTTTAAATTTACATGCACTAATTTGCTTGGCGGATCATAAATTGTAAACATTTCCATTCCATAAACTTTTTTTTTCTTTTACAAGATAATTATATTAATTATAAGAAGAGTTTAAGAAAATTACATGAAACGAATAATAATAATAATAATAATAATAATAATAATAATAATAATAATAATAATAATAATAATAATAATAATTTTGTGGGGGCATATAAATATAATATGTGTATTATAAATTAAATTAAAAAATCATGTTATTATAATGGGTGGAGCTTAGCCGCCCCCCTTTCAAGTAGTGGAACTGCAGAATCATAATCTAATTAAGGATGATGTTAATTTCATTTCGATCCAAATTTTATAAGGAAGCTTGAATTATCCCATCTTTGAGTAGAAAATTAAAATTATTATATCCGCTAACCTACTTAATAAATCTCAAATTAATACAGCTTAATTCTGTTGCTCACTCTTTAACTAAAGCTTCGAATTTGTATGACCCTCCCTTTTTGCAGCTCATTTGCTTTAATTAATCATAGTTTTTTGAGTGTTTCAAAAAAAAAAAAAAGCAAAAGGTGTGAGTTTGAACCGATTTTTGGCCAGTTCATAACAATTTCGGTTTTGTCAATCTAGTTTTCATACATTAAACTGACCGGATTAACTAACGGTTCGCGATTAAATTGTTCAGACCATCTAGTCCGATTTTAATAACGTTGAATATATGTATACATTAATTTTTTCGAATGCAAATTAAATTTTCATTAACAATATAAAAATACATCTGAAACGTATAAATAAATTTATAAAATTTAAAAGTATATAAGATATACGAAACTAATGAAGTTGCTATAATATATCTCTGAACTTTTTCGACGAAAACAATAGATAATAATAACGTACCTTGAGCAATTTGATTTTCAACGGAAAATTCAATCTATCTGCTGTTCACGGGAAAACTCATTCCGGAAGTAGAAAATTTTTCATAAAACAAAACAATAACCTCCAAATGTGAAGGACAAACTTGCATGATAAAAAATTTAAATTGCAATTAATATTAGCTAAACGAATCAGATTTATAAAAATACAAATAAGATCAGGACCAAAACGAAAATCAAATGTAAAATAAAAATTTTCAAATATGAGTTTATTGAAACCAAAATACAAAAAAAACAATTGCAAATAAAAAACAATGAATAAAATTAAAATTTTATATCTCTACCGATTTGAAAAATTAGAAAAAAATAAAAAAACATAGAAAATTGAAAAATACAGGTAAAAATTTAATAAAAAAACAAGATGAAAAAGGAGAGGAATTATCGTCTATAAATGAATTGACGGCAGCCCTAAAATTAAATAAAAAAATGGAAATCTTTAAATACAGAAAGAAAAAGAAGTTAATTTTTTTTCGAAGGCTAGAGAAAAGAGAAGGCTAATAACTAATAAGAATAATGTTACTTAATTCCGGATAAATTATTTTATTTCAGAAATGTTGAGTCGAGCCGATATGAATACATTTCGATTAGATTGAATCATGAAGTAGGTCAGCATTATGATTATAGTATTGAAAACTTTGGAATTGACATCCGGAAATGTGTCCTATCAAATTCCAGCAGCCCCTCCCCTTGTAATTATTAAAGAAAATAAATAAATAATTAAAAAAGAAAAACTGTGAGAAACTTGAATTTTATAGATGATGCTGAGATATGACTATGCAAATATATATATATATATATATATATATATATATATATATATTTGTGGAGTTAAAGTGTTCGCTTATCTCTACCACTTCCTCAGAAACAGGAAAAGCAGAAGATCATTGCCATTAAGAAACATGGCAGAGGGACAAGGAATTTTTATCCCAAAACTGAAACTGGGTAACCAAGGATTTGAGGTAATACCCACTTCAAATTTCTTTCTATTTGGTTTTTTGACCGTGAAAATTTCTGATTTTTCTTTATTAAATAGGGTGATTAAGGAAAACTACAAATGATAGTGTCACTATGCAGCTACCTACAGCCAACTCATTTTTAACCAACCTAGCATACAATTTTTTATTCACCTCTCCAAAATTTTCATTTAGATGCTTTATACAAGACTTGCTAAAAAAAAATATTTCAATTTTTTACTGTCAGATCATATATCAATACTGTCTAAAACACAATAAGACAATAAAAAACTGAAAGTATGGTATCCCAGGGAGGATGATGGGAAGACCTAAATGTGGCTTAACCCTCTAAATAAGCATTTGGGAAGAAAGTGAAATTGAATGATCGTAACTTTCTGTGTTGTTACGTGTGATATAAATCAAATTTCAGGTGTCAAAGTTGGGGTTTGGATGTATGGGGCTTTCTGGGGTGTACAATGCTTCAGTCTCTGAAGATGAAGGCATTTCAATCATAAAGGAGGCTTTCAACAAAGGAATTACATTCTTTGACACATCTGATGTTTATGGACCTCACACTAATGAACTCTTGGTTGGGAAGGTAAGTGTTCAAGTTTTTGGACTATCTTGTTTGTGAGTAAATTACTTTGTTCCTCTTCTTATTTATTTGATAAGCAGACATATGTATATGGTAATGCAGACAATTTCACTACTGTTTTATGTTCTTCAGGCATTGCAGCAATTGCCTAGAGAAAAGACTCAGTTGGCTACAAAATTTGGCATTGTTGTAGGCAACTCTGATTTTAGGAATCCTTCAGTCAACGGCAAACCTGAATACGTTCGAGCATGTTGCGAGGCTAGCCTGAAGCGTCTTGGTGTGGAATATATCGATCTCTACTATCAACATCGTATTGACACCACAGTGCCAATAGAAGAAACTGTATGGCCATTCCTTTTAATTCTCACTTCAGGAAATCCTCAAATTTATCCAACTAATCATGATTTGGCAGATGGGAGAGCTTAAGAAGTTAGTGGAAGAAGGAAAGATTAAGTACATAGGATTATCTGAAGCCAGTGCAGATACTATAAGGAGAGCTCACTCTGTTCATCCAATCACTGCAGTGCAGATGGAGTGGTCTCTTTGGGTTCGTGACATCGAGGAAGAGATAATCCCACTCTGCAGGTCCTTATTAATTTGTAGCTGGTTGAAATGTATTTAACGAGTTAAATCATTCGTGTTACATCATGGCTAGTAACGACCTATCATAACAGTTAAAATGAACTTAGAAGTCCAACTTACGCATCTGGGTTATCAAATCTGTTAATATTCAGAATGATGCAGGGAACTTGGGATAGGTATAGTTCCATATAGCCCTCTTGGTAGGGGTTTCTTCGGTGGGAGAACAGTTGTGGAAAGTTTGCCTTCAGACAGTTTCTTGGTATGAAAATTGTATTTTTTTTCTTACTTTTGTTGGTGAGCTTGGCATTATTGGCACTATTTGTTCTTATTGGGAACTGATGACATATTTTCACTCATTATGTAGAATACACATCCAAGGTTCACTGAAGATACTCTTGAGAAGAATAAAATATTTTATACGAGAATAGAAAATTTGGCCAGAAACTATGGATGCAGTCCTGCTCAGCTTGCACTTGCTTGGGTTCTCAATCAAGGGGATGATGTTGTTCCCATCCCTGGTCGGTGATTTTCTTCCATATCTCATGTTTGTTTTGGTGTACTAAATTCCATTTTGCTGAAATTTTTAAATTTTTTTTCAGGAACAACCAAGATTAAAAATCTGATCAGCAATATCGAAGCTTTGAGGATTAAGCTAACAAAAGATGAGCTGAAGAAGATTTCTGATGCTGTACCCATTGATGAAGTTGCCGGAAGTAGATCCTTCAGCATCGAGACGACATTTAAGTTTGTGAATACTCCATTGCCTAAAAATGCATAAGCAGCAAGCGGGCTGAAAATATCCTATGAATAGATAGATTAATAGATTCAGGAGATATGAGAGATGGTTCAGCTCTGATGTAAATGAAATAAACTTCCCGTTTACTGATTAATGGATTAAATGAGACGAGGAATAAAAGTTTCCATTTTTAATGATTTTAAATTTAGATGCACTAATGTCATTGGAAAAGTTCTTATTTTTATCCACAGCTCTCTTTTAGTTTCTATAATGTATAGGCTTGCCATTCCGAGGAATTTGGGTGGTCAGCTTCTCTATCAGCAAGGCCTAAATCTGGCAAATCAGATCCAAATTCTTTCAAAAAGGCAGCTCTTTAACAAGAACTCCAGTTTTGATAATAAACCCAGTAAAGATTCCAGATTTTTCTGACCGCAAATTCAAAGCCAAGGACCTTATCAGCACCAAAAAGAGTTTTAACAAATGGTTCCAACCATGATCCTAGGTTTAGCAGTAATGTTATGTATCTTTTCCCAAAAGAATTGAACACTCTCCAAGTTTGTGGGTGAACATCATCAGCATAAAATCTACGGAAAACTGACCTCCAGATTCGCTCAACATCTCATGCCTTAAGCCCAGTAATGGCAGTAAAATTAAATGTTTTGATTGCCGCCGCCTCTGGTGCAAACGACATGCAGACTGGATATTTATAAGAGTATATTTTTACTGTCTGTTGTGGATATTTTCCCCCAACAATAGTGCACCCATTGATTTATCAGATACATTCCAAACTCGGGAAGCCTAGCTACTCAATGACAAATATTAATAAATAATTGTTACAAACATTAGATATTCATGTGTGAACTGTTACAAACATTATTGGGTATTTATAGTCCAACACTTTTTTTTCGATGTATTATAGTCCAACACTTTTAATAACGGAAGAAATGAAAACTTTTTGGTTATGCTTTTTACAATTTAATCTCTCTAGAATTACCCTCTTTCTACTAAATTGAATGTCAAAACATTTTTACTAAAATTTCACCGTGTATTTTTTTACTTAATATGAAGAGCACTATTAAGAACCACCGAAAGCAAAATTAAATAAATAATTTCTTAAAAAAAATTAATCTCAAAATTTTGTACACTCACCTTTTTCATGGCAAACTTACAGATTGAGCAAGAAAACAAGCAAGAAGCTTCAAGTCCCCATTTCGCACACATAGATACAAAATATGGCAAAAAATAATAAATATTTGATTTAAATTAGAAATAAAAAATAACGATGGTTTTACACATAAATAGATAAATACCTTGACAATGATGATTGCTTGTAATAGGAAAAGCATAGAAACTCTATGATAATAACGTGAGGTTGAAAATCTGATGATGAATTTAGGAATAAAGAAGAAATTCGATAATTTTGTTTTTGGATTAAATAAATCTGTAATTGTTGTATATATATTTTTAATTATATGTTAATTTATATATAATTGGATAATCAATTAAGATTTTTTATATATTTTCAATAATCATATTACATTTTACTTTGAATTAGAATCACTATTTGTGGTTAAGTTAATTTCTATTTAAATTTTATATTTTAAATTTTATTTTATACAATTAAAATGAAAATAGCATAATTTTGGTAATGTTTATATAATTGCAATTTTATTCTATCAAAAATAAAAAAAATGTTTTCTCCATTGCACTTTAGTAGTTATTTTCAATACTTTATTTTATCTCACTTTGGATGTATTTTAAAAATTGAAAAAAAATTACATGGCTACACGTATTTATTATATCCCATTATATTTAATAAAATAATAAATTTAATTTTAATCATATAAAAATTATACACTATACTTGAAATTAGAAAATAATAAATTACTTAATTACTAATATTTTTTATTTATGTGATAAAATGATAGTCACTATTTTTTTTTTATAAAAAAGAAAAACAAAAACAGCAACAATTAAACAACAACATTAGAACTAATAATTCGTGGGGCCTAGCAACAATAGGATAGTAGGTAAAAACATTTATGATTAATGATTTTTAATAATACAATAAAGTTGTGAATTTCGTATTACCTTTCCGCGCGCAATCGTAGGCCGTCCCTTGTTATCACGTTTGTTTATATATATAATATAATAAAGTTGGTGTCTTTTTCAGTACATATGATCTTCCTCTTACTTACACAGAAGGAGGAAAGGACACTCTCCACAAGAATGGCAGACGCTAAAGGAGTTTCAATTCCAGTAGTGAAACTGGGTACCCAAGGATTTCAGGTATTACCCTTTTCCTTCTCTTCCTTTTTTGATCAAGAAAAATGTCAAATTTGAACCGATTCAACAGGGTGAACTAGGAAGATTAAGTAATTGATTAGGGATAACTGAAGCCCTGCTTTATAGCTTCTGGGAAATCATAATACCTTTTTCCTGTATTTTTCCATGTTGCAGTTGGTTAATGCCAGTGGATTAATTAAAAATTTTATCTATAAGCAATGATCATCAGGGTTCAGATACAATATTAAAGATAGCAAAAGTGCAATTCTTTTAAGTAATATGTTCTTGATTCTATCCTCAATTATATGTGCATTTCCCGAATTTAATAGAAAATTAGCAAGTAAAATGAGTTTTCCAATTGGTCAAAATTGAATTATTTTGTGATTTTCTGGTAAGGGTTAAGTGAAAAGCACAATTTTGTTGCCATTTTTAGTGCGATATAAATCAATTTTAAGGTCTCAAAGTTAGGGTTTAGATGTCTGCGGCTGTCTGCTATGTGCAGTTCCCCAGTCTCTGAAGACGAATGGCATTTCAATAAACCATTTTTCTGCACATATGATGTTTATGAACCTTACACTAATGAACTTGGTTGGCAAATCGCATCTTGTAGATTCCTTTTTTAACTATCCACATATATATTTTCTTTTTTCTTTTCAGGTTTCGAAATTGGGGTTCGGGTGCATGGGACTTGGTGGAGGATACACTGCTCCATTATCTGAGGAAGATGGCATCTCAATCATAAAGGAAGCATTCAACAGAGGAATTACCTTTTTTGACACTGCTGATGTTTATGGACCTCACTCTAATGAAGTCTTGCTTGGTAAGGTAAGTGTTCATGTTTCTGAACTATCTTGTTTGTTAGTAATTAACAAATCCTACTATATTATATTAATATGTTTCTTCTTATTTCATTGAAAAGCAAACATATGAAGAAAAGATCGAAAAGCAAGGAAACAAATCTATTCTCTGTCAAATTTTACTTGTGTTTATGCCTTTCAGGCGTTAAAGCAATTGCCTAGAGAAAAGATCCAAGTGGCTACAAAGTTTGGCATTGTGTTAAACAATTCTGATTGGAGCAATGCTTCAATTAATGGCAAACCTGAATATGTCCGTGCATGCTGTGAGGCTAGCCTAAAGCGTCTTGATGTGGAATATATTGATCTCTACTATCAACATCGTATCGACACTACAACACCAATAGAGGAAACTGTATGGCCATCGTTTTCTGCTTCACGTTTCAAATTCATATATATCTCCTGTCTTGTTAATCTTAATCCAATTCAATGATGACTAGGCAGATGGGGGAGCTTAAGAAGCTAGTGGAAGAAGGACAAATTAAGTACATAGGATTATCTGAAGCAAGTGCTGATACTATTAGGAGGGCACATGCTGTTCATCCTATCACTGCAGTCCAAATGGAATGGTCACTTTGGACTCGTGACCTCGAGGATGAAATAGTCCCGCTTTGCAGGTATCTCTTGAAATTTCTAGAACTAGGAGCAACTAACCTTGTAGATTCTGAAGAACTGTTTAATTTTGTTTTCTTCAGTCTTTTCTTTCACTTGTGTGAATATATTTGCATTCCCTGCTATGAAAGAGGGCATTTAATTTCTCAAATCATGCAGGGAACTTGGAATTGGAGTAGTTCCGTATAGCCCACTCGGTCGGGGTTTTTTTGGGGGCAGAGCAGCTGTAGAAAGTTTGCCTCCTGAGAGTTTCCTGGTATAGAACTTGTATTGAATCTTTGAACAAGCTATATGTGTGCCAATAATTGTTTCATATTGCTTATTCTAATGAATAAACTTGGTAAGTGACGACTTATTTTGACTTATTATGTAGAAAATGCATCCAAAGTTCACTGAAGATACTCTTGAGAAGAATAAAGTATTTTATACTAGAATAGAAATTTTGGCCAGAAATTATGGATGCAGTCCTGCTCAGCTTGCACTTGCTTGGGTTCTCAATCAAGGGGATGATGCTGTTCCCATCCCTGGTCAGTAATTTTCTCCAATATATTATGTTTTGGTGCATTAAATTTCAGTTTGCTAAACTTCTTAAAACTTATTTAGGAACAACCAAGATTCAAAATCTGATCAGTAATATTGAAGCTTTGAGGATTAAGTTAACAAAAGATGAGCTGAAGAAGATTTCTGATGCAGTCCCCATCGATGAAGTTGCTGGAAGTAGATGCTACAGTTTCCACAATACTTTTAAGTTTGCAAATACTCCATTGCCTAAAGCAGATGTAGAAGGGACGGCTGCAGCTAAGGAGAGACTTTCTCCATAGATGATGGATTTTATGAATCAAGTGATTGCTCGCTTGGATATTCAGGCAGAGCAAATTGATAAATTGCAGAAGAGCTTCGAGCATTTTACCATGCATTTCTGAAAGCGATTTTCACCACCACCACTACAACTATCATTTCAACCACCGCAGTGATCTTTTGTTCCTGTAATGTTGCTAAGGACAGCAAGGACTTTTGGAGGCGGTAGAGCTTATTTAAGCTCAATTTTGCTTATGAGATTCAGGAAATGAAAAATCTCAAACTCCCATTATGTTCACAAAAGTTTTTGTTTTCTTTGTATTTTCTGTTTTTGTTTTATGTTTATTTAGTGTCTTTTCTTGTGTTTTAGTTGTGTTTGATTTAATTGTAATTTTTAATAGTAGTTAACGTTGTATTTTGTTTTAAGTAGTAATATTATTGTTTTTATTTTGGTGTTTTTATGGTAATTTTAATTTTTGGTTAATTTTTGTTTGTGCTGGTGATACAATTTAGTTCAATTATTATTTAGTCTGCATTCAGTTTAGTTCGCCCTAATTTATTCTCGAAATCGAGCCTGTTGAACTTTAAATTAGAATCTGTAATGGTCAAAATATATGTTTAGTATTAAGGCATGCATGTTGTTTGATGGAATCACAGCTAGGTTAGAATTCAACTAAAGCAATATCTGTTAGGTTTCACATTTTGAACACTAAAGCCAGTTTTGAAATAAGAAGAACAACCAGTGCATCAAGATAGTTGCAAGCTAATGTGTAGTATGAGAGATGGTGCAGCTCTGATGCTAATGAAATTAATCTCCCATTCACTGATTAATGGGTTAAAATGAGATGAGGAATAAAAGCTTCATTTTAAGTTGAGATTCACTAGTCTTATTGGTAAAGTTCTTATTTTTATCCTCAGCTTTCTCTTTTAGTTTCTATATTGTGTGATAATAATGCATAGAAATGATGTATTTGCTTGCTATTCAAAGGAATTGTTTATGAAACAAATTTTCTTACAGGAATAGACTGCCTGCTTTCCTTTGCATTCCCATTGGAACACCACACAACTCATTGCAGTAATGATTTATTTGTTAACTAATAACTAAATTTGAGATTTATCATGAAAAATAATATATTTAGCTAAATGTAGATGCATTTAAGACGGTGATTTTGTGAGTAAATTAACATGATGCCTGATGCAAGAAGGTTTTTTTTGAAATGAATAAATAAACGATACCAAAAATTAACAAATTGTTGGTTTACACTTTTATACATGGTTGCAATGTATCCCAAGACTGAAACTTGGTAACTAAGGATTTGAGCTACTTACTGCCCATTTTTTTCCTGCCTTTCCATTTGAAGTTTCTTGGAACTTTGGATGTATGGGGCTTACTGGGGTGTACAATTTCAGTCCCTGAAGAGAAAGGCATTTCAATCATAAGGGAAGAATTCAATACAGGAATTACATTCAAAAGCAGAAATCCATCAAAACAAAGCACGTGAGGATATATACTCTATTCCAAAAAAAATTTGAGGGTATTTTTGCACAATAATTTCTGTTTCACATTATCATTGTTATTTTTCACTATAAAATCTATCTTGGAACTCTTCTATTGGACGAAATGGCCTTAAATTATCCTGAAATTTGATTACGCATTACATTTTGCTGACACGTGACAATGCGTCACTGGCGACCAGACAACATAAACATATAATACATGCGCACAAACAAACACGCTCCGTTCTACCCATCTCTCTCACTGCCTCAAAAACCGGGGAACCAAAAGATCTTTTCACAGAGAAACATGGCAGAAGATGAACAAGGAATTTTAGTCTCAACACTGAAACTGGGTAACCAAGGATTACAAGTAATTCCCATTTCTCTTCCCTCTTTTCCATTTTTTCCTCGTTATGCCATTGCCCTGCCATCATGAAAAAGCTCTGATTTTTCCTTACCAAACAGAATAAACTAGACAAATAAAGTACCCATTTTCAAAATGTTAATGAAATTCCTTCTCTTTTCTTTGGGGGGTGGGGGGTAGGGTAATGTGAATATGGGGTATGAAGCTCACAGATTAACAGAATATTAGTACCTTTTTATGAGAAGGAAAGGGAAATTTTTGTGCGGTGATTCTTTTGTGTGATGCATTACATAAACTTTCAGGGGTCAAAGTTAGGGTTTGGATGTATGGGGCTTATTGGGATGTACAATGCCCATTCTCTGAAGAGGAAGGCATTTCAATCATAAAGGAGGCATTTAATAGAGGAATTACATTCTTTGACACAGCTGATGCTTATGGACCTCACACTAATGAAGTCTTGGTTGGCAAGGTAACTTATCTCTTGTCAATCTGTTGATTCCTTTTTAAGGTTTTTGTTATAGTCCTTTGATTTTTATAAGATTTTATGGGTTGCATCTTGTTATGATGCGTGGTTGGTTTCATCATCACTGCTTCATTAATTTTTAAACTATTGGACTATTTTGCTTGTTTTGATGAGGACGATTAGAGCATATCAAGGCAAATTTGTGATATATGTACCATTGTTGAGGTTTACTCTTTTTCTTTTTATAACAAAAATCATGACGTAATTTCTTTCAGGCACTAAAGCAGTTGCCTAGAGAAAAGATCCAGTTGGCTACCAAATTTGGTATCGTTGTGACAAGCCCTGATTTTGGAAATTCTTCAGTTAATGGCAAGCCTGAATACGTTCGAGCATGTTGCGAGGCTAGCCTGAAGCGTTTTGATGTGGAATATATCGATCTCTATTACCAACATCGTATCGACACCACAGTGCCAATAGAAGAAACTGTATGCCCATTTCTTTTAACTCTTATGTTAGAAAAGCTTCAAATCATTTAGTTTTTTATCCAACTAATTATGGTTTGGCAGACGGGAGAGCTCAAGAAGTTAGTGGAAGAAGGAAAAATCAAGTACATAGGATTATCAGAAGCAAGTGCAGACACTATAAGGAGAGCACATGCAATTCATCCCATCACTGCAGTGCAGATGGAATGGTCTCTTTGGACTCGTGACATTGAGGAAGAAATAGTCCCGCTTTGCAGGTATTTATGCCAGTGATTTTCCACGTACAAGTCTATTTATATTCAAAGTGTATAAAAACTTTCTTTCCAAGTTTATATCAGTATTCGATGATATATATTGTGGGATTTAATTTTCCAAATAATAATGCAGGGAACTTGGCATTGGAATAGTTCCTTATAGCCCTTTTGGTAGGGGATTTTTTGTGGGAAAGCAGTTGTGGAAAGTTTGCCTTCATAGAGTTCATTGGTATGAACTCATATTGGATCTTATATTACATTTATGCTATTGCATGTTTTCCTTTGCTTGTTCGCATAACGTACTCCAACTCCATGATTATGTAGAAGAAACATCCAAGGTTCACTAGAGAGAATCTTGAAAAGAACAAGGTATTCTACACTAGAATAGAAAGTTTGGGCAGAAATTATGGATGTAGTGCAGCTCAGCTAGCTCTTGCCTGGGTTCTGAATCGAGGGGATGACGTTGTTCCCATCCCTGGTGGGTCACTTTTTTATGATTACTTATGTTTATGTTGGTGTGCCAATTGTTGTTTTCTGATGACGTTGAATTTCTTTAGGAACAACCAAGATTAAAAATCTGATCAGCAACATCGAAGCCTTGCGAATTAAGCTAACAAAAGATGAGGTGAGGAAGATTTGTGAGTCCCCATGAATGAAATAGCTGGAGTTAGATCCTCCAATTTCCATCTTACCTTCAAGTTTGCCAATATTCCTTTGCCTAGTAATACCGAGGCAGCATCCTGGTATGCACTGGTGCAGCTTTATAGTAAAGAAAATAATTTTCCCTACTAAATAATACTTGTATTCCGAATTATTAAAATGTAGTGAAATAAATTATTCTATATCAAAATTAATTTCTTTCACTATTCATCTGATACATTATAGGCCTAATGGATAAATAATTTGCCCTGCCATCTGCAAAACGACGGCAGCCAGAAATTAATCTAGTAGTCGTTTGATTGTAACTTTAAGAAAGTTTCATGTCGTCTGCTGATAGTCACTTGTCATCTGCGCTGGTAGGGTGGAAGGTCTTTATATAATCGGTCTGATCAACTGCATTAAATGTGTTAAATTATTAATGTTGCATTATAACTAGTAACGGTTTTTGTTTTGTGTAGGTTGTTCTTCCTTTCTAGGGGGCTTTTTTAGCTTCTTTTGTTTAGTCTGTTCAGTTTAGTTTTTTGGAGGTCTTGCTTTCTGGTTTGTTTGTTTGGGTAGCCTGTTTTCCGGTTCCTCTGTTTGGCTCTGTATTTGGGTAGGATGTGTAGGGAGTTGTAGCCAGTCCTGTTCTGTTTTGCAGCTGGCTTTGTATTTTGTTGCACGTTGCTGGGACTGGTTCAGCTTGCTAATTTAAATAAATTCTTCTGCTTATCAAAAAAAAAAAAAACTAGTAACGGTTGGTTTTTTTTCGAACATAACACAAATGCAGAGGACACAAGGAAATCACACGCCATCTAACAAAATTATGGCGATTTTATTAGACGCGGAGCGATATATACGTCCAACACATACATATAAGGAACCCAATGTGGGTTTAATTTTTTTCGAATATAACACACACAAAGAATATTCACGTCCAGAGGGCATAGGAAAACCACACACAATTTAACAAAATCACGGCGATTTTGAACGGTTGGTTATTATTAATTATTATAATGCCAGACACATTAATAACTCTTAAATGTATGTAACGCTCTCTTAGTCCCCATCATTTTTTGTGAACTAATGTTTTGTGTTTTCCTGGTTTGTGCATTTTACCCTTTTTTGTTCATGTGGCTTCAGTGAGACCCAAAAATGCAAGCAAGTCCTAAGCTCGTCCCATATAAGCAGACCGCCTAAAATCCCATTAAAAATAAGTGGAAGTTATGTTTTTTTTCAACAAAACTGAAATCAATTATTTTCTCTTTTATTTTTTTATCTATCACTTTTATTATTTTTATTAATATTAAAAAATAATAATTAAATTTAAATTTAATATTAAATTATATAATTAAAATTAAATTATTAAATTTAATTGATTCTAATTTTATTGAAAAAATAAATAAATTGAAAAAAAATTAAATTATATTAAAAATATAAAAATAACATAAAAATGAAATTTAAATTTTATTCAAAATTAATATATAAAAAATAACGAAATGAGTAATTAATAATTAATTTAACATTATCATTGTTATTTTCAAAGGGCCTTTTTATATATAAATCATGTGAGTTAAAAAAAAAAAAAGAGATGTGATCTAAAATAAACAAATATTTGAAAATATGGTGTTCATTGCTTGAAAATAAAAATATTTTGAATCTCAAGTACTGAAATGGTAGAGAACAGTTATTTCAATAATTATTTATATAAATGCACATGTTGTTTTCGATTTCATACTCAAATACTGAAATTTCAAATATTTTTTTATTTGACAATTTTTTTAAAATCACATTATTTGCAGGCAAGCCTTACCTTTCACTATAAAATTTATCTTTGAACTTTTTTTATTGGCCGAAATGGCGTAAGATTATTAGGATGAAGCTTGGAATTTGATTCCTCATTCCATTTTGCTGACATGTGACCATGCGTCACCAGCGAGCCAGACAACCTATAACACGTGCACAACTCTGTTCGACTCACCTCTCCCAGTTCCTCACAAACGGGAACCAAAGTATCTTTTCACAGAGAAACATGGCAGAAGATGAACAAAAAATTTTAATCCCAACACTGAAATTGGGTACCCAAGGATTTCAAGTAATTCCCATTTCTCTTTATTCCTCTTCATTTTCAATTCGTTCCTTATTATAAATCTCTGATTTTTCCTTATCAAATAGAGTGGAATAGACAGATAAAGTAATCGATTTCAAAATGTTAATGAAATTCCTTCTTTTTTTATTATCGGCTTAATCGCATGGATCAATCCGAAACTTGAAAAAAAAAATAGTTTTTCGGCAATATGTTCTCGATTCTATTCACCACTCTATCCTCAAAATCAGTACGAGAATACAACTACGAAATAATATGAATGTGGGGTATGAAGCAGAGATTCTGACAGTCAAATAGAACAATAACAATACCTTTCTGTGAGAAGGAAAGGGAAATTTTTGTGTGGTGATTCTTTTGTATGATACATTACATGAACTTTTCAGGTATCAAAGTTAGGGTTTGGATTTATGGGGCTTATTGGAATGTACAATACCCCAGTCTCTGAAGAAGAAGGCATTTAATTCATAAAGGAGGCATTCAATAGAGGAATTACATTTTTTGACACATCTGATGTTTATGGACCTTACACTAATGAAGTCTTGGTTGGCAAGGTAAGTTTTCTACATTCTCTTCTAAGGTTTTTGTTATAGTCCTTTGATTTTTAAAAGATTTTATTGGCTGCATCTTGTTATGGTGCGTGGTCGGTTTCATCATATTTGCATTAATTTTGAAACAATTGGACTATTTTACTTGTTTTGATGCTGACAATTAGAGCATATCAAGGCAAATTTGTGATATAACATCATCAAGGTTTACTCTTTTTCTTTTTAAAATAAAAATTATCAATCACAAGTCTGTGATATAATTTTTTTTCAGGCGCTAAAGCAGTTGCCTAGAGAAAAGATCTAGTTGGCTACAAAATTTGGTATTGTTGTGACCAACCCTAATTTTGGAAATTCTTCAGTTAATGGCAAGCCTGAATACGTTCGAGCATGTTGTGAGGCTAGCCTGAAGCGTCTTGATGTGGAATATATCGATCTCTATTACCAATATCGCATCGACACCACAGTGCCAATAGAAGAAACTGTATGCCCATTTCTTTTAATTCTCATTTCATAAAAGCTTCAAATTCATTAGTTTTTGATCCAGCTAATTATGGCTGGGCAGATAGGAGAGCTTAAGAAGTTAGTGGAAGAAGGAAAAATCAAGTACATAGGATTATCTGAAGCAAGTGCAGACACTATAAGGAGAGCACATGCAATTCATCCCATCACTGCAGTGCAAATGGAATGGTCTCTTTGGACTCGTGATATTGAGGAAGAAATAGTCCCGCTTTGCAGGTATCTCTGCCAGTGATTTTTCCAAGTACAAGTTTATTTATAATCAAAATGTAGAAAAACTTTCTTTTCAAGCTTATATCAGTGTTCTATGATATGTATTAGGGGGATCTAATTTTGCAAATAATGCAGGGAACTTGGCATTGGAATAGTTCCATATAGCCCTCTTGGTCGGGGGTTTTTTGGTGGCAGAGGAGTTGTGGAAAGTTTGCCTTCGCAGAGTTCATTGGTATGAACTCATATTGAGTCTTATGTTACATTTATGCGAATACTTGTTTTCCGTTGCTTGTTTCCATGACTTATTTTTCCATGATTATGTAGAGGAAACGTCCAAGGTTCACTGAAGAAAATGTTGAAAAGAATACGATATTCTATACTAGAATAGACAATTTGGCCAGAGATTATGGATGCAGTCCAGCTCAGCTAGCTCCTGCCTGGGTTCTGAATCAAGGGGATGATGTTGTTCCCATCCCTGGTGGGTCATTTTCTTACGATAACTTATGTTTATGTTGGTGTCCAATTGGTGTTTTCTGATGTTCTTGGATTTCTTTAGGAACAACCAAGATTAAAAATCTGATGAACAACATCGAAGCGCTAAGAATTATGCTAACAAAAGATGAGCTGAAGAAGATTTGTGATGCACTCCCCATGAATGAAGTAGCTGGAGTTAGATCCTCTAATTTCCAACTCACCTTTAAATTTGCCAATACTCCTCTGCCTAAAAATGCTGAGGCGGCAACCTGATATGTAAAGGAAATAATTTTCCTTAGTTGTGATTATTAAAATGTAATAACAGTTGGATTTTTAATAATTCAAATGCAGTGAAATAAATTATTCTATGTGGAAGTTCGGTTCACTATTCACTCATCTTATATATTGTCCGTACGCTGGACGAATAGCTTGCTCTGCCTTCTGCAAAACGACAGCAGCCACGAATGAAATGTACTTGTCGTATAATTGCAAATTAAAAGAAATTTATAAGTCGTGTGCTGATAGTGACTTGTCGTCTGCGTACCATACCCAACCTTGTCCATTTCATTTCATGTCATATTACTATAGGTTCCTTGAGAGTGAGGCTCAAGGAACAAGATGTAAATGAAATTTCTGATTCAATACCAAATAATTTTTACCAGTGTTCATGGAAGTTTGCCAACACACCAGCTAAGGAGATCGAAAAGCCTACTTGAACTAGTGCATAGTAACAAATATGGATAACGGAATTTGGCAGAGGTTTCTGTTTAAATTTTTCTAGTAAATAAGATAGTTGAGTTTCACAGAACAAGATGGCATATTTTGTTCCAATTTATTTTCATTGTTGAGATAATGGAGCATAATTTAATGATAAACTCTTTGTAAAATTAAAAGAACTGACACGTCATGAGCGCACCAGTGGTCTAGTGGTAGAATAGTACCCTGCCACGGTACAGACCCGGGTTCGATTCCCGGCTGGTGCATAAGTTTTTCTTTTTCTAAATAAAATAAAATCCTTTGGTGATTTAAAATTAATTCTTTGATTTTACTTGGATTTGGTCAAGTCAAGTCAATAGCTAACTCGGTATCTGTTTTTATTTATCAACAAACTTCAGCTGACTTATAGTCCTGTTTTTAGGTCGTATTAATTATAAATAAAATAAAATCCTTTAGTGATAAACTTCATCTTTCTTCTCATCTTCATACCCAGCTTGTCCTATTACATTTTTTTTTTTTGGAGTGATATCTGGTTCATTTGAGAGTGTAAGACAAATATAAAATTAAAATTATTTTTTGGTTGGTGGCAGGAACACGATTTCATCCTTTAGACCCAACAACGCGGAGTACATGGTAACAAGAAATGGAGGATTATTATTGGAGCAATTGTTGCATTCACCAGTGGCAGAGGTCATTCTCTCTCAACGACCTTAACACTGCAACAAATAACTATGCACCGGATCGAGCAATTTACTCAGACTGGCTCTACATTTTGTACAGCTGTTTTCTGCAAGATCGCCATGTAATGGTCAAGAAATATAAGCACTCCTCTTCTCTTAAAGCTTGTATCAGTGATATTGTATTCTCATCGCAGCTGATAGTGCACAAAAATGTTCTAAAATTATTAGGCAGTTGCTTGGTGTCTTCAATTCCAATTCTAGTTTTTGAATTTGCAGAACAGGGAAGGCTTCATGATTACATGTATAATAAGAATAGTAGACCCAATTTTCAACCTTTGTCATGGCAAATAAGGTTGAAGATTGCAGTAGATGTAGCTAATGTTATTGCATATCTTCATACTGGATTTTAAAGACCCATTGTTCACAGAGGAATCAAAACCAAAAATATATTATTAGACGAAGATTATGGAGCCAAAGCTAGTGCATTCTCATTATCTATCTCTATACCTGAAGCTGAAACCCACATAAATGATGCTTCCCTTGAAGTATAGCGAAATCTTGTTCTTGAGTATGCTAGAGCCTGCAGGGTCAAAATTCAATGAGAAGGTTGATGTTTACGGTTTTGGGATAGTTCTTCTTGAGCTTTTGACTGGAGTAGATCCCCACAGTCTTCATCATGATGAAGCTTTATGGAAACGAAGGTTGAAGCTTTTGACTGGACGAGATCCCTACAATAATGATGAAGTTCGGTATTATGATTTGGCCGATGTTGTCAAGAAACATATGGAGAATGATAGATTTGAAGAGATATTTGATCCCATAAGGGTTGAAGAAGAGCCATGCATGGCCTGGAAAAGAGCAGCAATTAAAAGCTTTCTTGATGCTTGCCCTTCGTTGTGCTGGCAAGGATCCTGAAGAAAGGCCAGAAATCACTGATGTGGGAAAACAACTAAGGCAGATGTATCAATCTCTTGTTTCAAATTGTGTTCATCAACACTAGTTAGTTTGTATGCTGTGTGTTTGTTAATTGCGTTCATCTTTTTGCAATCTCTTTTTCTGAACGTTTTTAAAGGGAAAAGAAATTTAGTCTCTGATTTATTATATCTTATTTGTATTACCATCACAATCACGCCATTGCTAGTTGAAACAGCCCCGCCCAACTCTACCACTTGTTTCAGACTTTTCATAATAATTTATTCAACAACGACTATTGGAGAAGCTTGTTACCAATGTCAAACTATAGATCTGATATTTCTTAATGAATTTCCAGACATTTTGACCATATAATTTCTTATCAATATTGCATATCATTTCTCCTTTCTTTCATCTGCTGGTTCTGAAAATCAAAATTGGCAACACACAGGTACTTATCTTCTTATCTCTTCCTTTGTTTCTTTCTGAACTTTTCCATATTTTTTCTCATATCGTTGATTCAGGTCACTGCAAACCACAAAATTATGTTATTGTCATCAATTTTCTGGGGAAATTATTCTTCTTTGATTAAGAGTCAAATGAGAAATTAAGTGTTACAATTGGCTTATAATGTGTTTATGTAATTGAATTTGTGATTTGGCGAGCAGGAAACATGATCACATCATGCCTTAAACCCAAGAAACACACACAAAATGATGAAAAATTGCTAATAAGAAATGGAGGGATATTATTAGAGAAACTAATCGCCCTTAACAATGGCAGAAGCAATCCTATTCGTTGCTTTTCCATCGAGGAGCTCAACAAAGCAACAAACAACTACGATCAAAATCAAGTGATTTCAAATGATGAACACTACAAAATGTACAAGGGTCTCTTACAAGACCGCCAAGTAATTATTAAGAAGTACAAAGATGAAACTTACCTTGATAATTCTATCAGTGATACTGTGTTTTCTTCACAAATGAGTGTCCACAGAAATGTACTAAAACTGCTTGGATGCTGCCTGGAATCCGATCCTCCCATTCTAGTTTTTGAATTTGCAGAGAAGGGTATTCTTAAATACTATGTTTATAGGCAATATGGAGCCCAATTTAGGCCATTGCCATGGAAAAACAGATTGAAAATAGCCTTTGAAGTGGCCAATGTGATTGCTTATCTACACACTGCATTCCCAGAACCCATTGTTCATAGAGATCTTAGAGTCTCAAACATCATGGTAGACCAAGAAAATGTGGCCAAAGTGAATGATTTTT
The DNA here is from genome assembly GCA_037975025.1 of Excoecaria agallocha. Taxonomy (NCBI): domain Eukaryota; kingdom Viridiplantae; phylum Streptophyta; class Magnoliopsida; order Malpighiales; family Euphorbiaceae; genus Excoecaria; species Excoecaria agallocha. The sequence goes on from JBBPFJ010000513.1 coordinate 46,336, forward strand.
CGTTTTCCATGGCGATTCCTGAAGGCAAAACGCATATAATTGATACGGTTAAGGGAACATATGGATATCTTGCTCCTGAATATTATTCTTCAGGTGGTACTTTCAATGAGAAGATTGATGTTTATAGCTTTGGTGTGGTAATGCTTGTGCTTTTGACTGGGAGAAAAGCTTATGATCCTTCCTCATCTGCTAATAATCAGGATTATGGTTTGGTAAATCATGTAAAGAGACATGTACAGAAGGAGAAATTGGATGAAGTAATAGATCCCATAATTGTTGAAGAAAGGCCATGGCCTGAGTATCAAAAGCAGCTCAAAGCTTTTGCCTTGCTTGCCCTTCAATGCACTTACAAAGATGCAGAGGATAGGCCTGATATCACTCAAGTAGGCAAAAAGCTCTGGCATATGTATCAATCTCTAGTTTCAAATTCTGTTCATCAACTTATGTGAATTTCTTCACTTTTTATATTTGTTTTCTTCTACTTTGATCTTTAATGGTTATTTTCTTAGTCAATATGTATTTTGAAGGATCTAAATTATGACCTGAAGCTCATTATGGTGGTCTGGCTTATGTTGTCAAGAAACATATGGAGAATGATAGATTTGATCCCCTAATTGTTTTAGAAGAGCCATGGCCTGGAAAAGAGCAGCAATTAAAAGATTTCTTAATGGTTGCCCTTCATTGTGCTCATAAGGAAGGCCAGAAATCTCTGATGTAGGAAACAACTTAAGCAGATGCATCATTTAACTAGTTATACGTTATTCTATATGAGCTGTTTAATGAGAATGTTTTTGCATTGCTTTTAGATTTTGCACTTCAAGTATCTGAATTGAAGCAAGACCTTACTTTTATGATGCTTTATATATATATAGTAAATTAGTTTTTTGAATGGTTAAACTGTAAGCATTATTCTAAAAATTTATAATAAATAAAATAACCCACAAAAATTGATCCATTAACTATAAAAATCGATTTGATTCCGTATTAATTTTGCAATTAATTTTTTTAACACATTTAATTTTAACCATGTGTATTTTATTTCTATTTTTACTGTCAATAATTTAATATGATAGGAAGATAAAAGTAAAATGATTGGATGGGTAAATTTTTTAATTTGAAAATTTAATGTCAAGAAAGTAAAAAAAATAAATTGAGGATTTAAAATGGGATTTTGCTAATATTAAAATAAAAATTTAAAGAGGGAATGTAATAGAGTAATAATTTAGGAAATCTTCAAGAACAAGTTCGTCAAATGCATATTTTTCCAATCGCACGGTCCATTTTTATTAACTCTCAACCGTGTCTATGTCCTCGAAAAAGCAAAAGTAGAGGTCTACTTTCTCTGACGCACAGAGAGAAACCAGCAAAAGTGGTGGCTCGTAAATTCCTTGTTCGCCACAGCAACGCCACCTTCGACGTCGATTACGACACCGACGATGTCCTTGAGGTCTCTCTCTCTCTCTCTGTCAAAATATCTATATAACCGTTTTTGAATTTCCTCAATTATTAAGTGTTAAATGGCTTGAAGGTTTTCAAATTCCAGCTCTTTTCCCTCACCTCAACTCCTCCTGATGAACAGAAGGTTTTTCTTGCTCTTGCTGAAGCTCTCATATTCTCTTATTATCTGTTCACTCGCAACTCAAATTGCATTGGTGTTTGCTTCTTTATGTTTAGATTCTTCAAGGAGATGATGATCGCGTCATATCAGATGACTCTGATCTCATCGCACTTACTAACGAGCTTAAATTGGTTTCAATCAACGAAGTGGATAAGATTAAGGAAAAGGAATCAAGTAGTAATGCTGATTCTGCTGCACGGGGCGATGCCAGTTTTTTGATATCTGATGAGGAATTGGCGCGACGGCTGCAGGTCTTTTTGGATTTTGTTTATTATTATTATTATTATTATTATTATTATTATTATTATTTTGCTGATGCGTCAATTTTTGAGAATGCTGATGTTTTTTTTTCTTTTTTTTTTTTGGTCGTATTTTTTTCCCGCCTTTAGGCAGAAGAAGAGGCGCTAATGTTCCAGCAGTTTGCTGCGAGTGAACAGAGTGCACAGTTTGAGAACAGGATACGACCTTACGTCAGTCAAGTTCTAATGGTAAATGTCAAAGTTTTCCTTTGTTTATGTGTGATAATTCGGTGCTTCTCAGTATGCTTGGTTTAATTTATTTGGTTAATGGATAATAGATGGGCTTCACTTGACCTTACTTGTTGCAGAAAAAATAAGAAAAGCACAAATTTGCCTCCCTTTTTGGTTAATTTTTCTCTCCTATTTTATCAACTAATTAGAGGGTAGTTTTTTCAGAGGTCAATGATTTATTGAGTAATTGGTCTATTGTTGCTGTAGTATGAGGACCCTGTCCGCCAGGAGGCAGCACGAACAACTGTTCCTGTAGAAGAGCTTGAGGAGAAAGCATTGGTTTATTTGGCCAAGGTACAATATTTTCTCTTCCCGTTTATTATATATGAGTATGTGATATGGCCATAGCATCTAATACTTTGTGCCACCATCTTCCGGACTCAAACTTAATATGCAGCTGAATATTTTTCTACACAATGTGCTCATTATTGCATTATTTTCATGTATTTATTTTTCATGCAATAGCCCCTGAAATACCTTGCGGAAGTTTTAAAATTCTACAACCCAACCATTAACAGACATCAAATAAATTTGTTGAATCTCTTCTCCAGGGCAGCATTCATTCATTACCCTAGCTAATGTATACTAAGAGAAAACATAACTTGCTTGGTGGTTGCAAACCATGTATTGGTTGATACAAAGAAATGATTCATGGTAGTGCAGAGACATTTATGTTCTTTAATGGGTTCTGGCCACTGAAGCCTCTCAGTCATTGCCATGATGTCATGTGTCTATCTTGTGGTTTTATCACTGTTCCCAAGTTTACACCAAAATAAGCATGATTTAGTTTTAGCTCCACTAAATTAGCATGGAAGTCTGGATTTAGAGCATTCTTACTTCTGGGCAGAAGATTCCTTCGCGAATGCTCATATGCTACTCATGCATGCATTTATCTTTGCCCATTGTGCATTATTATCATCTGATGTGGATTTAATGTTTAAGCTCTTAAAATGACTCCTGTTCAACTGAAATATTCTCTCATCTTTTATCTTCCAAATATAATCGGTAGCTTTGTGTTAATTGTTTGAACAACAATACTCCTTGTTTTCCTGCATCAATCTAATTTTAAGTGTTGTGAATCAAGGCGACCAGAGAATCTTTCTGTCAATGTTCCGTGCTTATTTTTTAATTTGGATATATTGTTTTAGGAGGGGAACTTTAAACCATCAAAAATTGAACAAGACCATGCTTTCCTGCTGCAGCTGCTTTTCTGGTTCAAAGAATCATTCAGGTGTTTTTCGCTACTTATAGTATATTTTTGCAATGGACTTACTTATAGATTTACTAAAATACTGGTTAGTAAATATCAGCATGACACCATAAAAATCCTTGTAGAAGTGGTAAAGACCACAAGAAACTTTGATTTCTCCTAGTTTTCTGCTTCATTTCTAATCGCTTATGGCTATCCATTCCTAAAGGCATATTCCCACTTCCAAGATGTGGAATAGTTTCATAATCTTCTGTAGGATTGTGTTTTAGTTAAGTTTTTCAGCATGTTTAATTGAAATGGGTTTAGTTAAATCTGGTGACTTTTTTTTACCAGAGATTGCTGGTATATCACCTTTTTTCTTCTCTTTTTCTCTCTTGTGCTTTCTTTTCCGGGAGTTTGCATGACTAGAATATGCAATACTGTGGGTGAATGCACCTCCTTGTGATGGTTGTGGCAGTAGTACTGTCAATCAAGGAATGGGCAGTGCACTTCCTTTTGAAACTCAATATGGAGCAAGTCGAGTTGAGCTTTATCGGTACGCATTGGAGTGAAATGCTCCTGAATATTTGGTTTCTTGCCTTTCATTTTGGATATAAATATATAATCTTACTTATAATCTCTTCATGTTTATTTAATGATTTCATTTTCTGTAGTCTCTTCTTTTTTTAGTCAATCCATAATGCAAGTACTGAACAAATTACAAGTAATAAGTCCAAAGATGCAAAAATTCCAAGAGGCATTTAATTGATATTTTGAAATAAAACATTTTTCACGCTCAAAGTTTGGTTTTCAGCAGATAACTGTACATATTTGTAGCTGTTCAACTTTTAGCTACTTCATATATATATGGGATTTTTAAAATCAATATCAGTTTGTGCCAAGACTTTTCACTTTCTTCCCATTCCTTTTAGTGCCTAGTGTCCATCATTTGTAGGAAGAGTTGAACTCATCCCCATCAATGTATCATGGTATGGTTGGTATATTACCAATGGTTTTTTCATTTTGAAGAGATTTTGGTTTCTTTTAATTATCTTATAGTTTGGAAGACCTAATGAAGATCATGTCACAACCTACTCATAAGGAATAACTTCTTTGCAATTAAACAAATTGATAAATTGTATTCAAACCCTGAACCCGAAACTGTTTCAAACCCCAACTTGTTTATAAAAGCAGAGAGGTGCTCGGACGCAAAGTTGGTAATCTCTTGGAATAATAAAAAGTAATAAGGTACTATGTAGTTGGATAGCTTTTGGTTGATTTTGCGTGTTATATTTCTGTGTTTACTCTTAAATTCTTGTTTGGACTGCACATGATTGGTTGTTAGAATTGATGTCCTTGCTTCAGCATTGAAAGCTTTTAACTCTTTTGCTTCCCTTTTCTTACCTGGTTTCAGCTGCAATTCTTGTCCGAGAATGACTCGATTCCCACGGTATAATGATCCACTAAAGGTATTCTATCTTTTCACAAGTTCAGTTGGGTAGTCTAGATTTCATGAATTTCTCTCTATTCATTTCCATTTCATTTTTTATACGCAGCTCGTGGAAACTCGAAAGGGTCGTTGTGGGGAGTGGGCCAATTGTTTTACACTTTACTGTCGAGCTTTTGGCTATGAATCTCGTCTGGTTAGTCTCTAAATGCATGCATTCATTACCAAGTTTCACACTGGGGAACCATGACTAAATTTATCTGCAAAAGTATTGGATGCAGTGATTGGAGAAGATAGGTTTTGTGTAAAAGGGAAGTTTTCCCGTCTTTTCTCAAGATAACTATGGACCTAGTGTGCTTTGCAGATAAGCACACAACATCACAGGGCAGTGATCAAGGAAAAAAAGAAAAAAAGATTTGCTGTTGGGCATTTGATCAACCCCATAATCCAATTATTGTACAGAGGAATATCTTGCGATTACTTTTAACTCTTTTTTTTTTGGCTTTTTTGTGTCTATCATCTTCCATCAAGACTTTAATTTCAAAGTCAGATATAAAGGTTTCCCTTCTTTCACAGATATACTTGAAAAATAAAAGATAATAAAATAAACGGTCTTTGATGACTCTAAAGATCTGTTCTGAAGGAGCTTTATTTCGTCATGCCTTCATGCATCTGCAATGACATGTGCATGGGTACACCCATAAATAGTCAATCGGAATATTTGGTTTGCTTTATTTGGACGAATTGGATTGTTTATAGGCAACAATTTGACCCGATGCATATACTCACATGTCCTATAGCATGCACATTTGTATCATGGTGATGGGCAATTTTTACCTTAATATAAACGACTCGGTATTGATAGAAGACAAATTGATCATTTGCAATTCATTTTCTGTTTTCAGATCCTGGATTTCACTGATCATGTTTGGACAGAGTGCTTTTCTCAAAATTTGGGAAGGTAAGCTTCATTAACAAAGTTGATGCATTTTACCTTTCACAGAAGCTTTTGAGATATCTTGTTAAGCTTAAATGTTTTAATGGCATGTCATCGATCAGTTATATGAGTTCTCGTAAATTGTACAGATGGATGCACCTTGACCCTTGTGAAGGGGTATTTGACAAACCATTATTATATGAAAAGGGGTAATAACCTTCTGCATGATCTATATATTTTTTGAATCATTTCTTCCACTCTGCTTCTTAAGCAATATATATTCTTTGGCCTGACTTCTATGGAAGCTTAACTCTTACTTCTCGGGTAGGTGGAATAAGAATTTAAATTATGTAATTGCAATTGCAAAAGATGGAGTCTATGATGTCACTAAACGTTACACAAGGAAGTGGCTTGAGGTAATATAAATATAGAAATCACACACTTTCATTTGGATTTTCAGTTCCTTTCACACACAATTGTGGGTGCTCTTTTCTGGAGTTGCCATCAGAAATTTGATAAATTTGCAGGTTTTGTCTCGAAGGAATATTGTCATAGAGCCTGTGTTATCAGCTACTCTCTCCAATATAACAAAAGACTGCCGAAGAAGCTATGCACCTGAAGTTATTGCCTTGCTTGAAGACCGTGACATGAAAGAATCAGAAGAAATTGAAAGAGGTTTATATTCCACTGATGATTCTTCAGTCTTGTTACCTGGAAGACAAAGTGGGGACAAAGAATGGCGCATTTCAAGATTGGAAATAGGTTCTAATGAAGATAGCTCTTTCAGTTGCTCTTCTTGTCCTGTTCGTGCATGCATAGATGACCATGTGACTAAGATTTATGATGCACTTTTCCCTGTTCTCTGTCAGTTTATTGAGAATTCTCTTGCTAAACCTAGAGCTGTTGAAATACTGAAGATCTTTAAAGAAATTTTAGCGGATCTGAAGAATTTACCCTATAAAACAAGGAGAACTTGCGTAAATCCTTTTGTGCTTCATTTGCTACCTTTTTTTAATAAGGTGCTTGATGTTCTCTCACTTAGGAGCGAGATAGGCAATGATGAACAAGTGTACATCTGTTTAGCTGGAGACCCTGTCAAAACCTCTTTAGCACTGCCTGTTGTGTTGGATGCTTTGGATGATCTGATCTTCAATGTCGACAAATATGATAACTTAACCAAAGCTTTACTTTCCTTTCCACTTGTGAGATTAAACAGAGTCCATTCTGGTTCAGTTCTGGCAACTGGCAAGGAACTTCCTTTTGGAATTGTGAGTAGTATCACTTTGTGTTCTATCAGTTTACTGTTTGTATGTATATGGGGTATGGGCCTAAAGAAATTCTTGTGAACCTTTTTTAACAAATTTTAGGCTACATCAGCATTTGATGGGCTTTGTGCAACTAAATGGGAAGAGCCAAATGGGGCAAAAGGTATTGTGGTAAACTTTAACAGAATTGCTGGATATTGTAAACATGCAAATGTCTAATTATAATTTCCATTTGGAAAATGGAAAATGAGAATTGCTACATTGATTGTCTTCTCTAATTGGTGAATTGAAAATTTAGGATTGCCTGATTTGCAAATTATCTTACAGTCCATCCCTGTCATTGATTTTTATTTTCTTACTATTTTGTCATCTTGCAGGCTGTTGGATCATGTATAAACTACCAGCCAACCAAAAACATGAACTAGTTGCATATGACTTAATGTCAGCCAATGATGCCCCAGAGAGGGACCCAGCGGATTGGTATGTGCATAAAAACACACGACCTTGCATTTATTTCTCCTGTTGACAAGCATCTTATGCATGTCAATTTCTTCTGCATGTGTTCAATGGTTCTAGGGTCCACCAAATGCTTACAAAGATACAAATTATAAGATTGGCATCCTTGATCTTATGGTGTTTGTTCACAGGGTTGTTGAGGGAAGTGATGATGGGGGATCTAGCTGGCATGTTTTAGACAGGCAAACTTCTCAAGTGTTTGAAAATCGATTTCAGCGTAAATCTTTTGCAGTCAGATCAGAAGGTTTCTTGTGTAATTTTTTCAGGTAATTCTTCTAATCAAAACTAATGGTCATTCTGCACTCTTGCACTGTACTTCATGACCTGTGATTTGAGTTGCATGGTAGGTTCCGCTTTCTGGCAGTCAAGGATGTTCAATCAAATTCACGGTTACATTTAGGTAGCATTGACCTGTATGCAAGGAGCTCGCTTATAAAATGATGACCAGCTTGAATATTTAGCATATCTGTTTCCAAATGTCTTTTGAATTTTGGGCCTAAATACCCCCAGTTTAATCAAAATTCTCAGCCAAGCTGGCATATCAGTTGGTCTTAGCAAGCTGCGTGATTGCAACTTGCAAGGCAATTTAGACCAAAGAAATACTCAAGACTTGTGTAAATCCATTGTTTAAGCGACTTTAGCAGTCATATTTATCTAATACAAGTTCATTTGATGTTATCTGGGTTTATAACGAGAACATCTTTTTCAACATAATATTGAGATAAGCTACGGTTGCTAATACAAGTTCTATCTGCGCTCTCCTTGGTGTTCTACATAGGAGTAGTGGGAATGGGGAAGAAACACAAGATGCTCAGTTACCAAATAATGAATAAGATACAAGACAAGTAATTGTCACACAAGCTTTTCTTAACTTGTATGTTAGCACTCACCGTTCCAATTTTCCCCCACCTAATGTCTAATGATACAATGTACCATCGATTTGTATCAATGAACAAGAATTACCAATACACTTGTCTTGGTAAGAAAACACTTTTGCACAACCTAAGCGAACAAGAAAAAACCCTGCCCTATACCAAGATTTCGTCTGAAAACAACTGATAAAAGTAAAAATTTAACTCAACAAGATGAATACATCTGCAATCACGCTGGAAAAAGGAAAAAAGAAAAAGATTTTCACAGAAATAGTAGAAATTTTTTTCCAGATTCCCAAGATGAGATAAATAGCCATAAAACTTTCCATGCACCCAACTGTATGATATTTGTATAAACGCTTGAGCTTTAAAACACAAATAGGAAATTAACAGTGCTTAGAAATTCTCGCAGCTTCCATCATTTTCTACCCCTTCTTTGCCATCAGTGATCCTCAATCTTCTTCAAGCCCTTCATATCTGTTGTTTCCACCCTGTGATAAAAAGAATAAATAATTCAGTAAATGATGCAGGACTATAACAAAAGAACAGAAAAAAATGGGCAATTTACAGCACTGACGGATAAAAGCAGAATATTGTAGATTCAAAGGATTTTGCTCCCCTCACAGGTCGAGCTTATTCTTACCATATACGTACTTAAATGAAGCTGTCTTCTAACACTAAGGAAAGAAACCATATAATAATAGTTCATTCAGTAATAAGACATAAATCACAGAAAGGTCAGCAACCAAGGGAAGACAAAACATTGTTTCTGTCTACAGAACATTGAACAACAAAATCAAAAGCTTCAAGCAGCAGTAAACAATGAAACCCTCAATCTTCCTACAAACTTGCAGCATGAAATAATAACAAGCAAAAAGACATCCATAGCGTGACTAGCAGTATGCATAAAGCTGATAAGCATTGGTAAACATCCAATTCAAATTTAGCTTTTGGAAGTCTGATCAGCCATTGGTTTAATAACCTAGTAACATAGACCCAATGACCCAAAAAGCTCAAACTCCACTTCCTTTTTCAATAATCACTTATTGCCAATTTTAATCTAATCCCCACCAAATTATTAAAATTTTACCTATTTAGTTCATCAAGTAGTAAAAAGATACATTCATTCTCTTATTTGTATGTTAATAAACATTTTCTTATTTATTCACTTTGTTATTCTCACCAAACTTTCATATTATACCTAATATTAATCAATAAAATATACATTAAATAAAAAATAAAAAATATATATAATCTTGTACGATTCGTAAGTATAGGAATTAAAGGGAAAAAAATCATCTTCACATTACTTAATAAAGTAATTTTATGAGTTATACATAAATTTCAATACCAACTCACTAAATAGGCAAAAATGGGATAAAATTGATCAAATTAAAAGACTAGCGACTTAACATTGTAAACAAAGTTCATTATCTTTTTTGTTTATTAGGCCAATTATATAAGATTCCTACTTCAAACATGCAGAATCCTATAGTCACTACCATGAATAAAGTACTGCAACTTATTCACTACACATTAATGACAAAGACAATATGTAAAGAAGACAGCAGTAGGAGCAAAGGATGGAAGCCACTGCTAAAGTTCAATAACCAATCAAAACTTACGTTGTTCCAAACAGAGCAATCATTTGCACTTTTGTGATGTCAGAACCTGATTGGTTATCCTCAATAAATATTGTCAAGCTGAGAAATAAAAATAAGTTAATAGTATAAAATATTTTGATAAGAAGAAACTGTAGTACAACATTCCAATAACTTTACCTACCTACGAACATTCTGAAACTTAACATACTTCAAGACTACTGGTTTTCCCTGCAGATAGGTCAATGATATATAAAATTGCAGCATAAAAGATTCTCATTCTCTTGACATATTTTCAAAAACATAGCATCAGCATCACAGTAGCAGTGCAAGCAAATATGTACCTTGAGAGTATCTGGTGTTAAAATTACAGTGTCGCTAGGAGGGAAGTCATTAACATTACTGCCATTGTCACATCAAGAAATAAAGATTTGTGAGAATTGTTTTTTCTTTTGCACTTTTGTCAAAACGAAAATCAACAAATAGCTGTTGCGAAAATACCTAAATCCCATATGTTCCTTGTTCGAGAAAAGTTTAACAGTCTTCGGACCTGAAGAGACAACCTTCTTGTTAGAATACCAGCAAAGGACATTTGCATTATAACTTTTCTGGTATACAAGTGTAACTAGGAGATTAAACATAGGACAAATGTAAAATATAGATAATAGATAGTACCATAAGAAACTAAGGATTAACAGATACCTTCTTCTTCAGATCCTTTGACAACAATTGAGTAGAGTTTAACAACCTGAGTGAAAGGTATGTAAATCAATAACTGCTCGTCTGCATCACTCTCTAGATTCAAACCATCATCTTCTCTATAACCCTGTTTTATGAACAAATTACAATATATTAATCAAAGTGTACATTATTGACAGCACTAAAGGGTGGAAAACAAAGGGAATTGGATAAAAGAAGCATCTATTTAAATTGTTTTCCCATTAGAGGAACTCTTTCTTCAAGCATAATTTCAAGAGGAGATTCTACTCAAAGTAAATCTTAGTCAATAGCATTCCTAACTGCTGATTTGGTTTCAAGTAACTGATGCAATGGAATTGAAGAAAATTTTGAATCTTAATCCATTGCATTGAAACATGAGAGAAAATAAACAAATTTAAGGAAAAACAGAAATCAAGATAACTTGATGGAACAAAAAGGGAGGCTTTTTTAGTCTCAAGTCCAAAACAGCGTGTAGATAATCCAAAGCATAAAAAGGAAAAACTTTCTGCTAACAAAGTTTACCTGCTTGAGAGCATTGGCAAGAGAGTGGCTGGTGTTTTGATTAAGGCATTCAACTCCGGACCAATCAATGAAGCTCTCTAGATCAACCTAATTCATCAAAAAGATTAAAACCCATAATCACAATCAACAAATCCCAATCTACCCACCAAAACCTAGTTCCCAGATTCCAATAATTCCCCATTAATTCTGTCAAACAAAAGGGTGAAAAGAAGAAAAACAGAAAGTGGATCATACTTACTTGGCTCTTTTGAATTGCATTAGCTGATTCTGCAGACATGTCTGTAGCTGCTCAATGAGAGTATAGAAAGAAAGAAATAGATTGCCGGGGAGAGAAAAATAAAAAATATTCGCGAAGAGAACAGCTTTTTATTAGAGGAAAAATATATGAAATTTACTCGGACATATATATCGTTGAATTGTGACTAACCGAGGAATCCCAGCAGAAGAAGGATTAGGCTCAACGGCACCGTTCCATCTCTGACCTCTTGTCGCGACTTTATTCGGAGGCATGCAGATTAAACGATGTGTCGTTTGCTATAATCTTAGTAGACCCAGGTCCGCACGATATTTGAACAGTCGAATCGCAAATTTCCAATCAATCCGATACCGCATCCCAACCCTTATTTATGTAAATATAAATAAATTATAAATAATTTTTTTTAATCTATCACTTTTAATATATTATTTATTAAATTAATTAACTATTAAATTATCTTTTAAACTTGTTAAAATTTTCATGTTACCTTTCTATATAAACGAGTGCACATTCCATTGGAGAGTAAACAATGGCATGAGATTATATGACATTTTTAAATTTAGAGATAATTTCATATAATTTTTTATATTATAACGGGATTTATATTTTTAAAAAATTTAAAAGATAATATGACATTTAATTAGTTTAAAATTTAAGAATAATATATTAAACTATAATATCTTAACGGAAAATTATATTATTATTCCATAAATAAAAAAAAAGCTTTATGAAATAAAATTTTTAAGCATTTTATTTCACGTTTTTTAAGAATTTGATAACGAGATGGTAATTACAATAATCTCACATTGTAATTAGGCTGAAATATATTAAAGTGATTTTTTTATGTAATCGATTCTTTATACAAATTCTGCTAGCCTGATTCAAATTGTTCTATATTTAGAAATCAATTTTAAGATATGTAATTAAAAAAAAGTTATATATAATTAAAAATTATAATAAAAATTACAACTAATGAAGTTAATTAATATTGATGAAACAGCAATTTATTAATTTATCAAAATATTACTATTGTTGGAAAAGCTAGCCAAGTGTTTTAAAGTTAGGTATATGATTGATTATATTGATCTACCTGTTCATGGGTTGGATTGGATAAAAAAAAAATTCAATTCAAACTAATATTGGTGGTTTGAGATGGCTTATGATGGTTTGGAATAATTTTTTTATTATAATTTATAATAGTTTGGGGTAATTTTAAAATGATTTAAAACAATTTGAAGTAAATTAATTACTACGGTTTGAAATAAATTAATTATTATATTAATTAATTTATTTTTTTCAAAATTTAACTAATAAAATAAAATAATAATTATATTAAATTATAAATTATATTAAATTTAAAATATTATATACTATATTTAAAACTAATAAATACTAAAATTTATATACAACAAATATTATACTGAAATATAATATTATCAGTCAAATATTCAAAAAAATAATTACAAGATATGATGAAATATATTTAGTACAAAAATGCTAATAGATGCTAATACTTTTGGATTACGATCACTTTCGAATTGAAAGTGCATGCAAAAAAACAATTACAATATACGATGATGAAGTATTATATACCTCATGTTTAAACTTGACTACATACAATTCTATGTTCTTTATACAACGTACATAGGTTAAGCAGAAAAATATGTGAATCAATGAGAATTGATCCCTCTAACCCCCCAATAGCTCTTCTTTGCCAAGATGGATCGAAAGACCCTATTGGTCACAAAGCTTGTGCCAATCCAGCACTGTAGTGATAGTGAAGCTTTTGTCCAAAACAGCTCCAAAAATATAAGGACAAAACTGTAACTATTCTTGTGAAAGAATATAATTAGTCAGTCAAGCCTGCCTCAGCAAAAGTAATAATATTTCCTTGATATTTTCACAAATTTGCAGCTAAATCTACTGCTCAGGTAACATGTAAGAAAATATCAATTTGACACCAAATTAAGCCATAGAAAAAGCCATAATCCGAAATGCACAGACCGCATCTAGAACCACAAGAAAGACTGCCCAGAGATCTAGAAGGCCTTGACAGGGTTTGAACTTGTCTCTTGAAAGCAAGTGATGCATATCAGTCATATTAATTAAGCAAGAATGGCCAAGCAAAGTTTATTTGACAAACAATAAACTAATTTTCAATTTCCATTTCTATACATATAACAAAGGATCTAAATAGTTCACAGTCTATTGACATAGAATTTTGTGCATACACAATAAAAAAAATATACATATAGTAGCATGAAATCTAGTAGTCCATTGCATTGAAAGAAGCTCAGACGTACCTCATTGGATTTTGGTAGCTCCCAGCATTATAGCTTCTGTGCTTCCCTCAGAACAGCCAAAAACACGAAACATGTTGCTGGAGTGACAGTAAACCATTGCAAGTTATTGCACCAAGCACTTTCGCCAAAAAAAAAAAAAGAAAAAGAAGAAGAAGAAGCTCAATGAGCATCTGAAATTGTAATTGATCAAATTTGTGTTAATAGTTACACTTTTTGTAATGTCTCCGGATCGGTTGCTTGTCGATATTGTCCGCTTTGGGCTTTGACCCTCACGATTTTGTTTTTTGGTGTCCCCAAAAGGCCTCGATAAGGAAGAGGTATCCATAGCCTTATAAGGCCTACTTTGTTCTCCTCTCCAATCGATGTGGAATTGGGACATAATCCACCCTTCTTAAAGTCCGATCCAGCGTCCTCGCTGATACATCGGTCCAGCACCGGCTCTGATACCAATTGTAACGTCCCCGGATCGGTCGCTTGTCGATATTGTCCGCTTTGGGCCTTGGCTCTCACGGTTTTGTTTTTTGATGTCCCCAAAAGGCCTCGACAAGGGAGAGGTATCTATAGCCTTATAAGGCATACTTCATTCTCATCTCCAATCGATGTGGGATTGGGACACAATTCACCACCCTTAGGGTCCGGCCCAGCTTCCTCGCTGATACATCGGTCCGACACCAATTCTGATACCAATTGTAACGTTCCCGGATCGATGTATTAGCGAGGACGTTGGGTCGGGCCCTAAGGGGGGTGGATTGTATTCCAATCCCACATCGATTGGAGATGAGAACGAAGTAAGCCTTATAAGGCTATGGATATCTCTCCCTTGTCGAGGTCTTTTGGGGACATCCAAAAACAAAACCGTGAGGATCAAGGCCCAAAGCGGATAATATCAACAAGCGACCAATCCGGGAACGTTACACTTCTAATATATTATCCTTTAACGTCAGATTCTCGATGAATTCAATTGACACTGGATGAAGAGGCATCCGGCTGCTTGTCTGGCATAGCACTCTGGAATGCTAGCAGCTGATTGTATATCTCATACAACCTCAGTAAAATAGGAAACTGAGTCTACCTAAATAATTGAACAAGAAACTATCACATTAGAAGTCCAGAAAAAAATTGACCTTGCAAAACAATTAAAAAGAGTTGAACAAACAGGGTTCGGAGAAAGTGATAAAGCCTCATGATATTTATATGATAAATGCCTCCCAATTATTCATATATTGGAAGCTTAAAACTTTTCTATTTTTATTTTTAATAAAGTAGTAGATATATCCACAAATTAACTACAATCAAATGCAGACATGCCCATTTCATGAAGTTAGCTATGAATGTTACCTTGTCAACATTGAACCTAGTAACTGCTGCATGAATTTGTGGTGCCAGAAATAAATCTGCCTGCAAGGCAACGTAACGTTCAAGTAAATAGTCATATGAAATAACACTGTTGTTCTATTGTGGAAGTAAAAGTTTTCGAATTTTCGCAGTCACGAAAATAAAGAAGAAGAAAAATAACTATGAAAACTTCATCTCCAGTTGCAAATTTCCCATCATGACCTTTCAGCAGCTTCTCAAGCGCTGTGACAAATGCAATAAAGCCAAAATTAAACCAAAGAATCAGAAACAATTATCTTTTAACAGCAACAACTGTTTGTGGCTGAATTTGATACTTAAAAGAAAAAGGAAATTAGAATGGGGTTATATGTTGAGTTGTAACTAACACCGGATGATAAAGAAGGGCGCCGATGCTGAAAAAAAATGAGGAAGAAAGATAGATAGATTGAGAGAAGGATGAAGATGGTAGGTTTAGCAAATAACCCGACGTATTATCTGTAACCTGACCTTACTCTGACTTTAAATTAAGGATACAACTCAATCCGACCTGAAAACCATCTAAATCGAATTTTGATGGTTTGATCGGATTGGTCTGATCGGGTTGATTGGTTCAATCCAAATATTGAACAGTCCTATTCTACAGTTCCATCCGCCAAACAATTTACCTTTTCCTCAAACCTTAATTCCTAATAAGTTTGGTATAATTAGTTGTATTATCTAATTCGATTTGAATTGGACCGTCGGAAGAATAAAAGTTTTTTAATATTAATCGTTCACAAAATTCGAACTCAAGTTTAATTCCTAATAAGTTTAGCTGTTTAACTCTTTTTTTTTTTTAATTTCCTTAAGTATTTAATATTTGTTTTAAGAGAATTCCCATTAAATTTAGCAGATAATTTAGATTTATTAGAGATAAATTATTATTGTTGGGAAAAAAATGTACGGAATCGCAAGTCCGGATGTTACTTGCAAAGCTAACAACCTCATCCAGAAGTCTTACTTTCAATCTATCTTCTTCTTCACAAACAAACATAACCACTATATACAATACAGCATATATATAAAAATCCCATCTTCAGTCTCCACCTCTGCTCTCTATGGCTTCCTTATCCTTCCTCTCTCCTCCGTCCACCTCCTCCTCCTCCTCCTCCTCCTCCTCTCTCCACCACATTGCCTCCTTCCATCTCAAACTCCCCTCTCGCTCCCTCCGCTTTCGCTCCTCTTCCAAAATTTTCTCCATCAAAGCCCAATCAGCTCCTGTTCTCACCCAAGATGATCTCAAGAAACTCGCTGCCGATAAAGCCGTCGACTTTGTCAAATCCGGCATGGTTCTCGGCCTCGGAACTGGCTCCACCGCCGCCTTCGTCGTCGCCAAGATCGGAGAGTTACTAAAATTCGGTGAATTGAAGGATATTGTGGGCGTTCCCACCTCAAAACGTACCGAAGAGCAAGCACGATCTCTTGGGATCCCTCTTTCAGTACTCGACGACCATCCCAATATCGACCTTGCCATCGACGGAGCGGATGAGGTTGACCCAGATCTCAATTTGATCAAAGGCCGTGGTGGGGCCCTCTTGAGAGAGAAAATGGTGGAAGCTGCGTCGGAGAAGTTTGTGGTCGTCGCCGATGAGACTAAACTAGTGACAGGTCTTGGTGGGAGCAAGCTTGCAATGCCTGTAGAGGTTGTCCAGTTTTGTTGGAAATATAATTTAGTGAGGCTTAAGGAGTTGTTCAATGAAGAAGGATGTGAGGCTAAGCTTAGATTGAACGAAAATGGGAAGCCATATGTTACTGATAATTCAAATTACATAGTGGATTTGTATTTTGAGAATCCAATTAAAGATTCATATTCTGCTGGGAAGGAAATTTCAGAACTTGAAGGAGTAGTGGAACATGGGTTGTTTTTGGATATGGCTACTGCTGTGATCATTGCTGGCAAGACTGGGGTTGATATCAAGATTAAGTGAAAGATGCTATCTTTGAGGTAGTGAGTTGTGATAATGATAACTGGAGTCTCATATCATCTCCTGCTCTGCTATTGTTGTTGTTCATTACTTCTTGTGGTGATTTTTGTGAAGTTGTTTTTAATGCTATGGTTTGTTGAGCATGTTATAAGACTTTGCTCAATTAGCATAGGAATATGGCAATGGGAAATAATGGAAAATGAATGAATTATTTCATGATTATATAATATATTAGCCACCGCATTGTTTTGAGCATGGGATACAAGAAATGAATAACTTGAAATAACATTCTATGCTTGTTCACTTTTTTTCTTTCAATTTGTTATTCCATTTATTGGTTATTGCTGAACTTCTGAGCTACTTTAAACTAGTGAATTGGCTTGGCAAAAATTTTTTGCTGGCCAATAGCTTTAGGAGTGCCCTGATGTCGGCTTAGATTGTTTGTAACTTCTAGTCCTCACTTGCTCGTGTAACCCTGAACTGCCATGGTAAAATTCTTCCAGTCAGATTGAATTGAATTGAACACTCTGTCATATCTGGTAACATGCTACTACACTGATATAAGATCATTCATTGGAAGATTGTGCAGTTTTGGTAATAACAGATTTTACATGAATAAAATTAGACTTTAGAATGAGAGATAATAACCTTTTTTTTTTTGGCATTGACTACCATACTTTGTAAGCATAGGATCAGGTTTCAAGAATATTAATCATTAAAAGGCCAAATGTAGGAAGAAATTGTGATATTAATGTAGTGGATTGCTTGATCACTTAGATGTTATTTGTTTGTGTTGACATTTTGGAGCACTGTCTTGATCCTTCCTTGTAAAGGACACTTCGTTTGGCGATGTTTCTAAATAGTAAGATTGACACAAATAGGGAGTAACCGTGAATTAAACTATTCTACCTGAATCAAGTGTAAACTTTCTGCTTTGATCTCGATGTTATTCTTAAGATCCACCCTTGGTAGTTAAGCTATCTCCATCATTTTCTGATTTACCATCTTTCTTTTTTGTGATGAAGATTGACTTTTTGCACAAGCCTTTGATTGGACAAGAAAATGAAGGGGACGTTTCTGTGACATTGTCAACTATGCGGTCTTGTTACTTGTAGCTGGTGTTGACTTTACCATCGGAATTACGCATTCCTTATGTAAATGCGTCAAAATTGATCATCATTCAGAAGTAAATACCCAGAAGTTACCTGAACCTTTTTGCTGGTTAGATTGATATAACTTGGACGATGCACCCATCAATTCAGAAGGTTTTAATGGGGAACAAAGAGAAGGGTTTGCAAGTGTTCTGATAACTTACAGTCTGCATTAAAATTTCTTCGGAAGCTACTGATTATCTAGAAGCTGAATGAAGCCAGTTGTTGAGCTTGAATTTAGTTCAAATTTGGTTTGGAATATATGAAATATATTCCTGGATATGTTATACTTTTAGAAGTGAGTCACGTAAATCTAGATGAAAAGGAGATCTAAACGCAAGTATTGCCTTCTACGATCACCACTAAATTGCAGAGAAATATCCCAAACATAACTTGGAATGGAAATTTTTTTGGAAGAGTAGACTTCCATTCCCATTCTATTTCCAAAACCAAGCACCTCAAAGGACAAAACAAAAGTAAGTATTTATATGAAATCATACAAGTAAATATATACTCAAAAAGGTACGTTCTCTAACTATGAAACGTCCTTTTCTGAGTTCTAGCTTTTATTGCAATACAAACTGAATTTTTCTACACAAGAATGCAATCACATAGTAAATTTTTTTCTCCATGTATAATAAACACGATGATATGGAGAAAGTATAGGGTGGGGAGCCACGATCCTGCTGTTTTTGCGCTACTCATCCTAGTTGAGCAGAGCTATAGTCATAGTCGTAAGCAGTATGATCATCCACTGGAACTTCCCTGGCAGAACAGAGTTTGCTGGTGGATAACCAAAGCAAATGAGAAAAGTTCAGTATCTGAAACTGAGATTGGAGAAAGAACGTATCGAAAGGAAAATCTTTTATAAGATCAATAAATAACGATGCATGATTAATTATGTCTCACCTGGATTTCCAGCAGGCGTCTGTGAATCTGAAACTTTAATCCCAAGGCTGGCACAATCAGATCCAATAGTACCTTGAACAGTCCAAAACATGCATCATGTCAGTTTTCAAAATCATCTCTGTCGATCAACCGAAAAAAGAACTAATTAGGGTTAGTTCGATTTGAGTAATAAACTTCTTACATTCGCTGTAGCAAGGGAAGTAAGAAACGTTGAGAAGATTGAAGTATCCAGAATTGCAAGTGCACAAGTGAGTATATGTTGAGTTCTTAGTGCAAGTTCCTCCTCCACAGTAGATCCAATAACAAGCTATATACAAGCAAAATCATTCATTAAACAAAAACCACCTAAAAATATAAGAAAGTACAACACCCAAAAAGATTCTGATTATAAAAATTACGATCGAAAGCAGAGATGTTAGTCGGAATAGGCTTGTCTTTGACTGGAGCTGGGGCTGCCTGGCAGCCATTGTAGTTGAGAGTGCCTTCAAAAAACACGAAGAAAATTGATTGCATAGGCCAAGTTATTAACTAATAAAACTTAAAAACCTGAAGAAGAAGAAGAAGAAGAAGAAGAGGAGATGATTACAGTTGGGAAGAACACAAGGGAGGAACTGAAGATTTTCATTAACGGAATCATCGGTGGTTCGAGTCCAACCAGGATCACATTCGCATTTGTAGCTCAAGGGGTATAAAACACCTCCTACGCAGGATCCTTTTCCACATTCAACATGATCACATATAGCATCTGTAGTTCAAAAAAAAAAAAAAAAAAACTTCAGTAATTGTACAAAGTTTGTGGATGTTTAATGAAAGAAAAGAAAGGAAGAATACCAAGTATAGAAGATGAATTATCATCTGCTAAAGCAATCACAGGTAGCAAAACAAGAACCAGGAATTTATTGAACTTGAACAAAGCCATTCTTTTTCCAAATGTACAGAGCTAAGAGATTACGCGATTTTGTAGCAGAAGTCAAACACTGCTTCTTGAAGTTGGTAATGTATAGAAATATATATATATATATAGAGAGAGAGAGAGATTGTTCATAAAACTCTTGATTGTTCGACATATAATTTCTTTACTTGGTTCCTTGGAACTTTTCAAAAATTAGGTTGTTTTGAAAATTTATTTTTGTAAATGGTATATATGTGAAAATATTTAGGAAAATGAGATGGACAGACTTATTTTTGCAGTCTGTCATTACGAGAATAGGATGGGACATGGTGGACGAAAATTATAGGAAACGAGACAGCATGAAATTTCGTTATGTGAGATCCATTTTTCTATTCCCGCAGCCTATTATTGCGGGAATAGACACTGGACCCTCTCTCTCTCTCATACAACCACTATCACACACACACTCTCACCCACTCTCTCACTCTCCCTCCCACCTTCTCTCTCTTAATATTTTCCAAAATATCATACATAATTTTATAATTAATTATCTATACAATCTTACAAATAAATAAAAAATATTTTTAAAAATAATGTAAAGTAAAAATAAAAAAATTCAAGTGAAAATTATTTCAAAAATAAAATTTAAAATAACTTATAGTAAAAAAAATGACGATAAAAAATATTTTTAATGACAATATTAGTTTCACATGCTGTATATAAAAAAGATTTTTTAAATAAATTAATTTTTATTATATTTTAACTTATTTTTAGATTTGAATTTTTGATAAAAAAAACACCAACTACTATACTCTTTTTTTTCTTACTATACTATCATTTTTTAACTATGAATTTGTTTTAAATTTTATTTTTGAAGCAATTTTTATTTGGAGTATTTTTATTTTTACCTCACACAATTTTTAAAAATATTTATTTATTTATTTGTAGGATTATATAGATAATTAATTATAAAATTAAATATGATAATAATTTTAGAAAATATGAAGAGAGAGAAAAACATCCAATTTTTTCAATAAATTGTTCAATCTAACAATAAGTTAAAATGTCATAAAAATGACTTTATTTAATAATTTTTTTGATATATTGTATGTAAAATTAATATTGTCATTAATAAATATTTTTTACTGTCATTTTTTACTATAAGTTGTTTTAAATTTTATTTTTGAAATAATTTTCACTTGAAATTTTTTATTTTTACCTCACATTATTTTTAAAAATATTTTTTATTTATTTGTAGGATTGTATAGATAATTAATTATAGAATTAAGTATGATATTTTGGAAAATATTAAGAGAGTGAAGGTGAGAGGGAGAGTGAGAGAGTAGGTGAGTGTGTGTGTGAGTGATTGTACGAGAGAGAGAGAGAGAGAGAGAGAGAGAGAGAGAGAGAGAGAGAGAGAGAGAGAGAGAGAGAGAGGGGCTCAATGTTTATTCCCAGGCTATGAGAATAGAAAGTGAACATCACAAAACGAAATTTCATACTTTTTCGTTTCCTGTAATTTTCGTTCACCATGCCCCATACTATTCCCGCAATGACAGGCTGCGAAAATAAGTCTATCCATCCCATTTTTCTAAATATTTTCACACATATCATTTGTCCAAATAAGATTTTAAAACAACCTATTTTTAGAAAAGTACCTGGTTCCTTAGGCAAAATTATAATTGATTATTCATATCTTTTTCTCTATGTATTTTTCTTTGCCTTTCATGTTTTTTAATTGTATTTAATATACTAACCTGTTTGAATAAATCAAACATTTTATTATATTTAGATTAAATTTCATGAACAAAGGAACAGGTCTTCTCATTTGTACAATTTTTATTACAAATTTTTATTTTATGAAAAATTTCACTCGTTAAATTTATAAAACTAGACTTATGCAAATGATTCAGCATTGCAAAACTAGTGGCGCTAATACTATAAGAAAATAGGCTTGCCTAATATGACTCCAATATTTAATCTGTCAGATCAAAATTGTCCAAATCTTTGTATGAAATATTTAATTCTTATAAACAGTAGATGTGGGATATTAATCAGAGTTAGATTCAAGCCTTTTTTTCTCATGATACCAGAGCCATTAGTCTTATGGTATTGAACTACCTTTATAGATGTTAAATCCTACAAATTTCATTTTTCAAATTTTTTACTTGTATTTGAGATTAAATGTGAAATAATATATTAAATATTTCATATCGATTGATTATAAAAATTAAAATAATATCACGAAGCTTCTTACTTCTTAACTTCACGAAATGTAATTTGATAAGAATTCGTCTTAAGAATACTTGATCCACCAATTAAGCATCAGATTTAGCAATAAGTCTGCCTGTTAATTAATCATTTTATATAAATTTATATGAGTCCACTTGTTCTTATTGTTTTCCTGTGATTTGAAGTATAGATGATCAATCTTTACCGTTTGGATTTGAAATTTCTTTATGCAGTATTTTATTTGGGACAGCATAAGTCATAGGGGAGAATATTTAAGACAATTAATCATATAAATAAACGCCAGATGTGAATAAATAATTATAAAAAATTTTCTAGAAGAGTGGAAATAAAATTATAAAATTAATTGTCTTGCAAAATCAGTATTTCATCAGAAGCCGCTGTCATAAAATAAAAATACTATCTATCATTCAAATAAAAAAAGAAAAATGACGAGCTTACAGAAAGTAACCTTTCTCCTACCTAACAATTAACATATAATAGTAATTCATGATTTTTTTTTTAAAAAAAACACCTAAACTTAAATAGCTTATCAAGTGAAGTTTGCAAGTATTTGATCATATTATATTAAACAAAAGGCTAATAATAATAATAATAATAATTTTGGCCATAATCAACTTTCCTGGTTCTTGCCAAATGATCTTCTTCTCAAGGAAAACTGTCACTTTGCATATGACTACAGATATGATATGAGTAATGAGGGTACATAAATTCAAGTCTATTGCTTGACAAATGACAAGGTCAATGATGTTTGGATCTTATTTTTAATCTTTATTCAATTAACCAATTTTTCCTTTCCTTGTTACCCAATAAAATATAATATTAAGAAATTCAATAACATATGAGAATGTAATACTTCAGTTTTGACAAATTCTGTATCCGGAGATTAATTTTAAAATACCTGTCCTCTTTTTTTTTCCACCAGAGTTTAGTTTCAAAGAACTTTCCCAACACATTTTCAGGTTATTTATTTTGTGTGCGATACAAGGTGAAATTTACGTAATCATGTGTGCGATACGTGATGGTGAAGCAACCAAATAAAATTAACCTTGGTAAATATCTTTTTAATAAAAAAAATCCAGAAAAGCTAAATTAGTTAGTATAAAAGAAAAAATCTAAAACTAACATAGCCATTGTGGCCAGGGACATTCTAATCATCTTTCTCCAAACCAAGCAAATGTCTAGGCAAATTTAAATACCTGTCTAATAGAAGAAACAATGACTAAACTCCAAGTTCATAAAATTTCTTATGGGGATACAAAATGAAACATCATACAAGTTTGTGTGCAGGCATTTACATGCACCCCCAGAAGTAGGGGGACTGAAGAATGTCCTCTGTGAATATTACGTCTGCCCATAATAATGGTCTGCAAAAAATGCAGGCTAAGATCATGTATTAGGCCAATTAGAGACTCGCTTTTGGAGCAAAAACTTGTATTTCCTGCAAGTGCTCGTTCATACCCAAACATACATAACAGCTGATTTCATAATGTCTACTTCTCACACCTAAAGACTAGCTAAAAGTAGAACCCAATTTGATATATCATAATACTAACATGACATTAAAGAGAATTAGAATAGCATAAAACATCAACCTCCCACATTATAACACACAAAAAGGTATCATTACTGCAAAAATTTTGTATTTTCATGGACCATTAGCATGATCAAGCAAGTTCAAAGAATGACAGTAGTCCATATTATAACCGGGTTGTACAACTACTTCAATCAACAATACTATCAAGCAAAATAAACCCAGATGAGCAGCAATAGCATTCTAATGCGGAATCATCACATATGCTCAACCCACAAAGTTAAACTTCCTTCACACAGGAACATGTCAGCAACAAGATTATTCAAATCCTCTTCATTCAATACCAAATTCACTCTTAGAGTAAATATAACTTTGTCAACTTAATATATAAATCTTCAATCCCTAAATTAAATAACTCTAATCGCATGAAATCTAGAACATGAAAGACCATTTGCAATCAATTGTAATGCAAAAAATCCCAAAATTAAGCAGGACATCAACAAATGGGAAAGTGACAGATTGGATTATGGAACAACGACATTCCTTACAAGTAGCAATCCATTTATATCAAAATCCATTGAGATAAATCCTCCCAACATTACCGCACAAGAAAATCTGTGAATTTTGTATCAGCCGAAAGATAACTCTCTCTGAACCTAAACAAAAACCAAAAAAAAAAAAAAAACAAAAATTGACTATATGGGCACGTATCTCTTAACCGCCTGCTTTCCAGCCACAACCGCCGCTGCCGCGACGCCTCCAATGGCTCCGGCGATCGCCGCGGACCTAGGCCCCCTTGCAGCACGATAAATTGCTCCAGTCCCAAGCCCCGCGAGAGCCGTGTTGACCAAATCATCGGTGTCTCTATAATGAATCAAAACGCTCTCGATCCCTGCAAACATTAACCCTAACACGCCCATATTGTTACCCAATTTCCGACCCATATGCCCGCCGGAGTTCAGAACCCTGTTAACCCGCAATTTCAGGGTGTCACCGGGCTCGGCGGAGCGAATGCCATCCAAAGAACCCTTAGCCCCGCCGGCGATCGCACCGACCAAGTAACCAGTGCCGGTGTAGTACTGAAGGTTTTCGCTCCAGCTACGGCGCTGATGTGCAGCTTCTTCTTGAAAAAGAAACTCAGGAGATGTGGGTAATTTGTAAAGACTTTGAGCTGGGACGTTATAAATATCTTGATAGGGATGATACTGGAAATATTTTTGATCGTTTGAATCATCCATTACTGATCTATGCTTTGTTTATGGAGAAAGAAAGGCGAGATTTTTCTGCAGAAAGAAGGGGTTTTGGTTTGGGAGAGACAAAAAGATGGGTTTTTGAGGAAACTGGATCTAGGGTTTGGGTGTTTGACAGATTTCTTCTGTTTGTCAAAATATTGAAAATGAGAAAAACAGAGAGGCAGAGAGGTTTCTAGGAAGCCCTCTCTCTCTTCTGAGGGTTAGGGTTTAACAACAAGCAAGGGTTTTCCACTTTGCAAAGTCTGACTTGCCCTTGAAGATTTTTTTCCTTTTTTTAAAAAAACAATACTCTATTTGACAATTTTTTTTTAAAGATTTTTTTCTATTCAAATTCAAAATTTACAATTTTAATTAGTATTTATTATATATTTTTAATTTGCTATTAGCACTAAAAATTAGAAAATTGATAATATAAAAATATATAATTGTAAATAATTAATAAAAGAATTTTTTTTAATATGTATGAAAAATTTAAAAAAAAAATGATTGAGTGCATGTGCAACACATGGATGGAGTAATATATATTTATCCAAGTATTTAGAGAAAAAAATCTTACACATCCAATTATTCATGCACATTTTTAATTAAAACAAATCAAACGAGAAAATATGTTTTCCTCAAATTTATAAGAATAATAAATTATTTTCTTAAGGTTATTCCTCTCTGTCTCTGCTGTAGAGAAGTTTTATCTTGGCTTGGCTTAAAACTGTTCAGATAGAAAGAAATGGATTGTGAAGAACTTTTCTTTCTCTTTTGAATTCTTCTTGTTCAGAAATGGAACTTGGTCTCCTGCTCACATACCAAACTGCTTATCTCTCAAGGCAAATATCAAGTTCTTGTCTTTCAAATGGACTCGCAGAGAGACTAATAAAGCTACTCTCGTGTTGGTTAAAGTGGCTTCGTTGCTCCCACTTCTTAGTGTCTATTCTTTTTTATGATTACTCTATATTTACTATAAATTTTAAAAAGTTACTATTAATTAATCTATATTTATATTAAATTTGTCAAACAATAGAAAGTAAATAAAAGTTACTCATAATTACTATACTAAAATTTATTCTGCTCACATCTATTCTTATTTACTTTCGTACAAATAAGAGAGGCTTGACCTTTCCAAATTTATCAGGCCCATTTTCGTAGTATATACAGAACCAAAAGCTGGTCAAGCTACGGAGCCTTCGGGCCCTTTTGGAAACCCAATATCAGTTGCCTAAGTTAGGATTTTCACTAGTTGCTGGATATTCTTTTGATAACAATTAAGTTTTCCCTGCCTACTTCAAGTCCATGGAACTTTCTAAAAACCCTGAAATCAAAGACATAGGACAGAGCTTTGATAGAATATATTTCGACTCGACGGTCAAATCAACATCTAGAGAAACGGTAGTAATAACTATAGCAATTGTGTAATACATGTAATGATATACTAAATTAATTACGTGACCCTCGTTTAGTTCGGATACTAAAAAAATACCTTAGTTATCATCATTTATTAAGGTTATTGATAATTTATTTTTATTTCAAAACAATAAGTGATAAACCTCGTTTTCAATGCTATAAATATTATATTTCACTATAATAATGGAATAGCTTAATATTATAATTTACAAATAATTCAAGTTTACGAAGAAAATGAAAGTTAAAGATTTTTTCTAAAATGTGATTAATTTTTTTTTTTTGGTTTATTCATATATTTATATGTTCAACGTGCTGTTTAGTTTGTATTTGGAGTTTTCTTATATGTAATTAAATAAATGATAGTTTTATAATGATTCATATGTCGAGATAATAACTTTATAATTTTTATAATATGATTGCACCCATTATGTTCCACGTCAGTTTTACATTATTGTATTTTGACAAAAAAAAAAATTACATTATTGTAGACCATTAAATTTGATAAATTATTAGTTAAAAATTAGAATAATTAGTAAACTAAATTTCCAAATAATTACATTCAAGTTTTTGGATTTTCTTTTTTTTTTTGGTAAAAGAATTTTTTTTTTAATTTTAAATTGTGGTTATTATTTACGTCTTTTAAATAAACTAAATGTGATTAAAAGAAAAGTCATTATTTATCGATAAAGAATCTAAATTAGAATTCAAAATTAAAAGAATGTAGAATTCTTTTTCGAATTAAGTTATAAGATATCTCATTAAATTTTTCTTTTTCTTATAATACTTTATCTATCACACTTTAAAAGGTAATTTTTTTATTTTTAACGAAAATTAAAAAATAATTAAAATAACTCAATTTCATAAAAAAAATATACTAATTGATAAAAATAGTTTTTTATATTTTTAAAAATTTCATTTAACTCTAATTAAAAGTAAAGAGTGATAATATATAAAAATATTTAATAAAGTGTATAATAAATAAGGATATATATAAAAATTTATTTTTAAAATTTTGAAAATGATATTTAAAATAGAACTAAATAAAATAAAAAAAAAAATCTTTTAAGATAAGATGAATGGAGTACATTTTTTGATAAAATGGTAGACTTAGAAGTTAGAACCCAATTGATACTAATAAATAGTCAAATCCTCAACTATTTAGATTATAAATTAGTCGGTTGATAATCTCACAATAGCTTTTATTTCTAAATTCAAAAGGGAAAACTTTGACAGAAAAGTTAGCATCAGCGTAAAAATAAACACCTAATTGATGTCGCTAGAACAAATCATCAATTAATTACTAAAACTGCGATATAATTAATTGCAGACATAATCACTCATTGATTAAATTTACAATAGAAGGATAGCCTCTAAATGTAGCAATTGAAGTTGTTCAATTAACAAAAAAAAAATATTTGTGAATCAAATTAATTCTAAATTAATATGCATGATAATTGATAATGCGCAAAAAAACATAAAATAAAAATTCAGGAAAATTCAAAGGCATGAAGCTAAAGGTTCATAAAAGCTTTTCCAGCCAGATAATCAAATACAAAAATCATACGAACACTGCTTACCTTGCAAAACACCTTTATAAGCAAAGAAAGATCACCTGTCTTGGATCGATCTGCATAGACATAAATCGATCAACGATAGCACAAGGGACATGGTAAAAAACTACCCTTCTGAAGTAAGTAAAGTAAGTTAGGCGAGCCAGAACCACGCAAGGGAAAATGGCAATTTTCAAAGATATAGCCTATCCTCAAGCAACGGACTCAGAAAACGTGGTCAAGCAGACAAGGCAAACAGCAAACCCGCCCCAGGCAACTTTACCCTTCACCCAATTATTAAACTGCTCCTTTGTAAAAACTACAAATGCAGCGAATAAAAATGGCCAGAAAAGCCACAACCTTCGATACTCGTAAAATTGAGCAAGCCCTCAAAAAGGGATAACTCAGCGGCAATAACAACACCATCATCAAAATAAATAGGGCTAGCAATAATAAGCAATGCCTCATGCCCTCAGATAATCCTGCATTACATTTTCAAAACTCTTAGAAACTGAAGCAGGGCAATGAGTATTGGAATCTCGAACCAAGGAATCAGGATGCGATTTTGAGGAATCTCCTGAGTTGCAAAAAGCACCAGGGACTCATACAAACAGGTTAGAGGAACAAACTCCAACCTATGACAATAAAAATAAAAGTAAAAGTCATTTGCAGAAAAAGTTCGAAGAGAATCCCAGCCAAAGGCTGACGATTCTTTAATTTTAATAGATGATACATCCCAATCGATGTATTTATCCTAGCAAAAGGTCAAGAATTCTTTAATTTCGATCGATGATACATCTTGATCAATGTATTTATTCCTGCCAAAGGCTGATGATTCTTCAATTTCAACCGACAATATATTTCGATCGATATATTTTATCCTAACAAAAGGTTGAGAATTCTTTAATTTCAATCGATGATACATCCTCGATTGATGTATTTATCACATCCACAAAGGCTAATAATTCTTCAATTTTGATAGATAAATACATCTTGATCGATGTATTTTATCCCAGCAAAAGGCTAAGGATTCTTTAATTTCGATCAAAGATACATCCTGATTGATATATTTATTGCAACCAAAGGCTGATAATTCTTCTATTTCGATCGATAATACATCCCGATCGAATGTATTTATCCCAGTAAAAGGCTGAGAATTCTTAAATTTCAATCGACGATACATCCCGATCAATGTATTTATCCCAACCAAAGGCTGATAATTTTTCATTTTTGATCGACAATACATCCCGATCAATGTATTTTTCATACCAAAAGGTTGATGATTTTTCAATTCCAACCGATGATACATCCTAGTTGATGTATTTATCCTAGCCAAAAGCTGATGATTCTTCAATTTCGATCGATGATACATCTCGATCAATGTATTTATCCCAGCAAAATGCTGAAGATTCTTTAATTTCAATCGATGATACATCCTAATTGATGTATTTATCCCAGCTAAAAGCTGAGAATTCTTCAATTTCAGCCAATGATACATCCCTATCGATATATTTATCCTAGCAAAAGGCTAATGATTCTTCAATTTTGATTGATGATACATCCCGATCGATGTATTTATCTCAGTCAAAGGCTGAGGATTCTTCAATTTCAATTGATGATGCATTTCGGTAGATATATTTATCCCAACCAAAGGCTAATGATTCTTTAATTTCGATAGATGATACATGCCGATCGATGTATTTATCCCAATAAAAGGTTGAGGATTCTTCAATTCTGACTGACGGTACATTCCGATCGATGTATTTATTCCAGCCAAAGGCTGATGATTTTTCAATTTCGATCGACGGCGTATCTCGATCGATGTATTGATACCAGCAAAAGATTGAGGATTTTTCAATTTTGATCGATGATACATTCTAATCGATGTATCTATCCCAGTCGAAAGACTGATGACTTATTTTGATCGATGATATATCCCAATCGACGTATCTATTACAGTCAAAAGATTGATGATTCTCTAAAATACATCCATCTCGGTCAACCTATATATCTATCCCAATCAAAAGACTGATGACTTATTCTGATCGATGATATATCCCGATTAACGTATCTATCCCAGTCGAAAGACTTATGATTCTCTAAAATACATCCATCCCAATCAACCTATCTATCCCAGTTGAAAGATTGATGACTTATTCTAGTCAATGATACATCTTGGCTGATGTATCTATCCTAGTCGAAAGACTGATGACTTTTTCTGATCGACAATTCATCCTAATCGATGTACTTACCCCAGTCCCCTAAGGTTGGCGATTTATTAATTCCAATCTCCCTGACTAATGATTTATCGAGCTCACTCATCTTTATCAATGCAATCTAAAGACATGAATACCCATCAAAGGGGTCCTTTTCATTAGCAGCAACACGGTCAAGTGGCTATCAAAATCTGTCAAACCCAGCAACTTTGATTTTTTCAATCGAACTTATTGATGGAGGATAAATGATAATGCACAAAAAAATACAAGATAAAAACCCAATAAAGCACAAAAGTATGAAGCTAAATGCCTATAAAAGCTCCCCCAACCAGACAACCAAACATGGGAATCAAGGTTATCCGATTGGATAAGATCTCTACCTGACAGGCGATAATTCTTTGATATACGCCACCATTAAATTGCTGCAACCTACAAGAATAGGTCATACCTGCCGCAGAGTAGACCATCTATTCATGAGTACCGTTCAAGCTCCCACAGCTCTATAAATAATATGTTCAGGTTTTAGAAACAGAACTCTTTTTCTCTCTAAATAATTAATGCCAATATTTTATCTTTAAAAAAGCCAAATACCCTTTGCTAACTTAAGTATCAGAGTGTCTAAATCCGACACAGCCAGATAAACTCCTTTCTTTTGCAGGTCCACCTGCTTCAATCCTATCGAATTCTGCCTCCTAAGCTATCAAGTCTTTTTTTCCTTCACATACTGAGACATCGCATGTCCTTGTAAAATTTTGAGTTTTATCGATAATTAATCGATCATTGATGCATATAGAGACAATATTGTCCTAAAAAACAATCAAATAAAATAATTTGGTTTGGTTTGATTTTATTTCCTTAAATAATTGGTCCCAGAGTCTGCATGTTTTCACGTGTCCTGCCATACTCCTTGCCCTTCATTACACCATCACAAGCATCAGCTACTGCATAGGATTCTAACACCAATGAATCAATTCAATGATACCCAAAAATAAATCCAAAAATATATTTTCAAATAATAAATATAACTTTCCCACTCTCACCTATGGTCTGTAAATATATTCTTCAATTCTTTCAAATTAAATCATAATTAGTATTTAGTTTACCTTGACGAAGGAGATTGGATCACTGATATCCATTATTTCTTAATTATAGGTTTTGAATTCAAGCATTTTTAAAATATTTTTAAAAGAAGTTCTTTATCTCATTGATAGATATGTCATATGCAAGTTTTTATTCTCATTAATTTATACTTTTTAATTAAAAAATTTTGAATTCAAATCTTGAATATACAACATTTTTTAAAAAAATATTTGAAAAACGTACACTTTATTTTCTTTATAAATTTATTTAGTGTAAATTATTTTATTTATAGACCTGTTTAATGCCACACAAATTAGAATTAATCGAGCAAATTTCTCTTTTATAGATTTATTCGATGTAAGTGTGAATTAATTTAAGAAGTGAATTTGAGAGTATAAAATAAAATGATAATTAGTTACAATTTTGATAGGGCAGTGACTTCACTTGCCCTCAAAGAGAGCGTCTTAGAGGGCTATCTTTTCTCTTGCATGAAAGGACAAACTCCTCCTTGATAAATGAGAGAGAAATGGGAAGAGATTGGTGTTGTAGTTTTGTGGTTATGATATTATAATTTGATTGTGAATTTAATTTACAGTCATGAAATAGGAAAACAAGAAAAAAGATCATGTTTGAAGCAGACCAATTCCACCAATTCACAGCTTCAACAACTCCTACTTCTCCTTCTCTTCATGGCTCTTCTTCTTCTTCTTCGCTTCCTAATTTTGATCTTTACACTACTTCCCATCCCCATCTCCCATTCCCACCCAATTTCTTGCACGCCAAAATTCAAGAAAAGCACACAAATACTATGAATTTGGAGAGATCAGTTCTCGATTCCATGGATCCTTGGTCTACTGATGAAGTTCTTACACTCTTGAGAATCAGATCTAGCTTGGAAAATTGGTTCCCTCAATTCACTTGGGATCATGTTTCCAGGTATTTTTTTCTTTTCTTTTTTGAATAATTAAAGGAAAGAAACCCTTATTGTTGTATATTTAATGAGTGAGTAATAAAAATATAGAGAAAATAAATGCTAATGATATGTATGGATTTGGTTTTTTATACATTTATGGTGGGTACAGGAAGCTTGCAGAGTTTGGGTTCAAAAGAAGTGCTGAGAAGTGCAAGGAGAAATTTGAAGAAGAAAGCAGATACTTCAGCAACATTAATTCCTTAAAAAATTACAGGGGTTTTGGCGAACTAGAAGATCTTTACAACAATAATATTAATCAAGAAATTACAGCAGAAAAGAACAAGAAATTAGAAGATAAAATTATAGAGCAGCAAGATTCAAGAATTGATCAAACAGTGGCAGTAGCGGAGAAATTGAAGGCTAATAGGAAGAGGAAAAGAGAGAAGAAGTTTGAGATGTTCAAGGGATTTTGTGAGCATATTATAAGCAAAATTATGGCTCAACAAGAACAAATGCATAATAAGCTACTTGAAGATATGGTGAAAAGAGATGAAGAGAAGGTAGCAAGAGAAGAAGCTTGGAAGAAGCAAGAAATGGATAGAATTGATAAGGAACTTCAAATTAGGGCACGAGAACAAGCTCTTGCTGGTGATAGACAAGCAACAATTATCAACTTCTTGAAGAAATTCTCATCTCCATCAATTGGAGACGACAACCCTAATTCTGAGCCATCCACATCAACTACCATAGTAGCTTTAGACCATCAAGATATGGGCTTTTTAGCACCCACTCAAAACCCTAATTCATCACCTCAAAACCCTAATAACATTCACAATTCCCAAATTTCAGTATCAGCTGATCAAACAATGCAGAAGAAGCAGATAGCAGCAAATGATAAGGATGATGTTGGAAAGAGATGGCCAAAAGATGAGGTTTTGGCTTTGATAAACTTAAGGTGCAGTCTTTATAACAGCAACGAAGACAAAGAATCTGCAACAGTAAAAGCTCCTTTATGGGAGAGAATCTCGAAAGGAATGTTGGATTTGGGTTATAGAAGAAGTGCAAAGAGGTGCAAAGAGAAGTGGGAGAACATAAACAAATATTTTAGGAAAATTAAGAATGCTAACAAGAAAAGATCTCTTGATTCTAGGACATGTCCTTATTTTCATCAATTAAGCACCTTGTATAACCAAGGTAAGCTTGTAGCATCATCCGACTGCCGGTCACCGGACAACTGCCGGAATAATGGGTCTAGTAACTCAACAATGCAGGTTACGGAAGGTGAGCAAAATCCGGTTCAAGCTTCAGGGTTTGAATTCTAATTTTGAGTTTTTCTTTTTGTTTTAACTTTTGTTGTTGTTAATTAATGTTTTTGATATGGTAATAATATGGAGTAATTAATAAGAATTTAGTTTTAATTTATTTTGGCAATATGACATTAGATATAGTAGTATATATCTTTCATGTGATTTTGTAATTTAGTGGGCACCGACATTGATGAGCAATGAGATTCAGGAATAAAATTTCTGCTGAGATCTTCATCTATATATATATATATATATATATATATATATGATAGTTTTATTTAATTCCTATTTATTTTATATGATTTTTTTTTTTATTTCCATGTTGGGGAAAGGTATCATTTGTAGCTTTTCCACTGTTCTTGCCAAATAAAATTAAACAATTTGAGAAAGAAGTAGAAAACCTGGAATATTTTTTATCAAAAGAGAAGTAAGAAAATGTTTTGTTGCTCAAGTGAAAATTCATGCATTATTTATACATAAGAATGTCAATGCTATTAGATTTTGTTGTCAATATATCTACTAAAGAATGGTTAAATATTTTTTGTAAAGAAGTTTACGATATAATTTTAGCGTTATATCATTGAAAATGTGGAGGCAGTAGATTTAATATACATATATATCAGATATATATATGTGGTGTAAGAGATGAAATGAAAGAAGTTGAATATCTTTTACGTTTCAGAAAGATTCTTAATTTGCTGAATCTTGGACGTAAATAGTAAAAAAGGAATTCACGTAATGTAAATTCTATAATGTTGTTGAAGCTACAGACCATACACATATATTAAAACTAAAGACAGTATTAATTCAATGCATATAAATAATTAGAAAATTAATTTGAGTAAGAGTGAGCAGAGCAGACTGCAATTTGAGTAGGCTACACTACAAAAGCCAACAACGACAACACAAAAACATGACATAAATGTTTCTGTTGGACATGGGTCCTATCACATGCACTCAAACAAATTTACTATCTTCGTAACAAAATGGAGGCAACAATATCTCCATCCCTAATTCATACTATTTAAAATAACTTCTTCAATTTCTTCATCTAATTCCTTATATAAAACGCTTGCATTTTCTTGATATTTCACCTCTTTTTTTATAATATATATTTGAAACATAACACAATAAAATACAAATGTTAATCGATTGAAAAAGTAGCCAAATTTTCAAACGAATTTCTTACTGATTACATTTTTATTCCATTCGGTCCTTATATTTGATATTAAACTACATAAAATGTCAACTTTTAACCCTCGCACATAATTAAAAAAAATTATGTAAAAAATAATTTTAAGAAAAAAAAATTACATGTTAAGTTAGCATTTGTTAAATCGATTCGAATAAAAAATTTTAAATAAAGTTAAAATATTTTTTAAACAAAAATATAAAATATTCAAGATAAAATTAAAAAATATTTCGAATTTTTTTAATTATTTATTAAATTTTTTAGGATTAATTAAAAAATATATATATTTTTTTATTTTTAGTTAGTTTTTATCCGATAAAATATATGTATGCATATCTTGATTTTATATCAAAATATGTATATATTAATATTTCATAAATTTTTTTTTTTTTTGCAATTCATTTTCTTAATAAATGCTTTAAAAAATTACAGAAATTGTAATAGTTATATTTTATTTATATTTCAATCTTTCAAAATTACCAAAGGCTTTTTTGGGCCAACAAATTTTGAGGGAGGCTAATAGGTGGGGTCCATTGATTTTCCATCGGAAGAGTCAGAAGAGGAGATGCACCGAAAGTGGAATTTGATAGGGTGTTACACATCAACGTCAAATGTGATGGTCGTGTGTTGTATGTACTGTAAGTAGGTAAAAGCTAAGTTCCCTGAGCCGTCTATGGTGGGACTACTTTGTTTCTGGACTGCAATCTTTGGGGTCCCTGAAATCCAACGGCTCCTTCATCATATTCTTTCGTACCACCATTCACATCCATTTATCTCAGTCATTGGTTGACTTTTTCTTTCAGCAAATTACAATTTTAGGCTTAAACGCTCTTCACTTAATATTAGTTGCTTAATTTCTTTAACTTTTAATTTTCATACACTATTAGTAATTAGATGTTATTCTCTTCCACTTTAAAAATTTAATTTTTCTATTTTACTTCATCTTACTTTAAATACTATTTTTAAAATTTGAAAGATAGATTTACATGTTTATATTTATTTATTATATACTTTATTAAATATTTTAGATTTACATATATATATTTATTTATTATATACTTTATTAAATATTTTTCTTTCTTATCATTTTTTATTTTTAATTAAAATTAAATAAAATTTTTAAAAATATAAAAGATCTTTTTATCAATAATTATAATTTTTTATAAAATTAAAATATTTTAATTATTTTTTTAATTCTCGTAAAAATTAGAAAATAACTTTTTAAAATGGAATGAAAAAAGTAATATAAATTATTTGTTTATTACCTTTTAAATGAGGTCACGTATTAATCTTTCTTTCATGCATGTAGCACACGTTGTTAGTATGTTTGGGAAAATTATTTTCAATTATAAATTTAATAATATTTGATTTAAATTAATAAGTTTTATAAATTTAAAAGCATTTAATTAGATATCGAAAATTACAGCAAACAAAAAAGAAAAAAAAAACTTTTCACACTATTTTCTTTTTTTTTTTATAAATACTTGTACGAGGGTAAAATTCTTTCAATATTAATTTTTATCACTCACAAAATTCGAATTTAAAACTTTACTTGAGGATCAAATCACTTGAACCAACCAAATATGAGATAAACTGTAAATATAATTTTTTTTTTTTAAATGTAGAGCAAAAACAAATAATGGATTGAATAAGCTTGCCTACATGGGAAAATATATATTTGGGCCGAAGAAAGTATTACCTTGTCAATTGGGCCTACACATCTCATTTGTTTCAAGCAGATTCAACCCACTCTAAGATTTTGTGCTGAGATGTTTGAAGGGGAAAAAAAAGTGTTCTTATTTCTCGTGTACATTTAAATTATAAATTAATTAATCACAAGGAATATTCGCAAAAAAATCCTTCAAACTCCTTGTTTTTTGTGTTCATGTGTTAGAAATACCATACTTTTGAAAATAGAATGAGATTTTTCGTCTTATTTTTAATCGAAAGTTATCTGGATTAAGAAAGTTTGGAAATTAAGTAAGATGATATTTGAAATCCAATAAAGATTTGAACTAAATTATGGGTCCCAAATGTGTTGTTAGGGTCATTACGGATTGTGTAATAAATTGATTCGATTTTACATAGATCAAAATCGTTTAAGCTATAGGTGGATTGAATTATAATCCTATTGAATTATTATTAATATAATAAATTGATTCGATTTTAAATAGATCAAAATCGTTTAAGCTATAGGTGGATTGAATTATTATTAATATATCGGACCAAATTTAAATTGCGGATGAATTGGGTCGGATCAAAATACTCCATAAACTTGAGGAATAAAGTATATCTAAATTAAAACTTTTTTGAAGAAATTTCCAACTATTGCTACTCTAAATAACTTATTCAATTCAAGTTAATTTGCCCATTAGGAAAAGAAACCCAAAGTTCAGCCAAATATATAAAGTATTAAATGAGAATGTAAAGACAATTAAAACAATGATATCTGTTTGAGACCAAATCCTAAAGTACTAAAATTAAAATAAGGCAATATAAAATATTTAATTACACCAACTACTACTAATGACAATGAAGTGATCATTATTCATTAATTAGAGCGTTGAACTTGCATTAGTAGGTGCTAATTCTCTATAATACCTAGATTTACTTAGGCTTCAAAATGGATGTTTTCCTCAACCCTAATACGATCCTAGGCTTAAATCTAAATAGAAATCTAATTGATGGGATTTGTTCAAATTTCATTGATATATAGATATTTAGAATAATGATTTTTAGATTTTCAGAATTAAGAGATTTAAATGTTAATAAGGCTGCCACGCCGACAACTTAATCAATCACCCTTTCCTAATTATTTTGTAGATTTCAAACAATCTTATTAGCAATATTAATTTAATAGTATACTCCAAATGGTCACACATCAACCAATTATTATTTCAAGTATGCTACTGTAATTTACTATCAAATTAATCCATGTGAATTCGGGAATAATGTTTTAAAAGTTACGGGATATATGTTTTTAAGCGGAACAAATTTTATGATATATTTTTTTATTTTTTTCTATTAAAAATAAAAAAATACTTATGTATAATATATTAAAATAATTTTACTTACACTCGCATTATATATTAAAAAATATAAAATTACAAATAATAAAAAAAATTGTATCATATGCATCGCATAACATATTAAATTGAATTATTAATTTTTGGATCAAATAAATCTTTACGGATTATATCAAATGAAAAGAAAATTTATTGGTTATAAATAGGGGTGAGCAAAAACCGAACCAAACCGAAAATCGAACCGAACTGACTGATTTTTAATTTGGTTCAGTTATTAGTTCGGTTTTTGTTTTCAAATTTTAAGAAATTTCGGTTTTTTGATTTGATTTTTAAGGAGAAAACCACATAAAAACCGAACCGAACCAAAATATATATATATTTTTTATTTTTTTATTGAATAATTATTTTATACATGTAAATTATTTTATTTTTAGTTTTAAATTATATGAGTACATTTATCAATTATTAATATATATTTTTTAGGTGATAATTTAGAATTTTGACTATTAAATTGAAAATCGATTAAATAAAAAAATTTATTTAATAATTTTATTGTATTATTTATTATATATTTTGGAATTATTTTTTTAATTTGAACTTTTATTTATACAATTTAGATGTTTTTACTTTAATATATTATGATTTATAATTTTTTATAATTTTTAGACACAATATTTTTTATTTTTTTAAATAATTTTAAATTTCAGTTAACCGAATCAAACCGATCGAAAATTTTAATTAGATTTAAATTCGATTATTCTAAAAATTTGATTCGATTGATAAAAATAATGAAATTTTGATTTACGGTTATTGAACCGCACCGACCCTCTCCCCTAGTTATAAAGAGGGTGATAATGAGGACATAAAACTTAACAACTAGGTTGGTGCAAGTGTGTAAGCATTGGGGCATACTGTTGAGTGTGGGTGCTCCCATCTCTATCAATATCTAATTTCTTTATCTTTACCTATATTTTTGCATACCACTCTCCCATGTTTGCCAACCAACCAATATATATTTCTCGGTTACCCAAAAAAATTATGTATAAACTTTAAATTCCATAATTTTATAATTATTTGGCTTTAGACCGTTTCTCACAACACTCCATAATTAGTTGGGCTTATTTGCAACGAGTGAACATTTTGTCTACATGCTAGCCATTACATAAAACTCCTTTAACTGATTTATTATATCATTTCCTTAATTAATTATTAATTCAATAAGGAATATAATAAGAGAACAATTAGATAAGGCGAGCTTACGCCACACGTACAGTTAAGTCTAAACTATCGAATTAGTACTTATATAATATATCAATTAGGAGTAAATATGAACCTGTTAACCAGTTCATTAATAATTTTATTAATCAATTCATTAATTTTAATTAACTGATATATTATTTTTGATTTTTAATTAATTTTTTCGGATCGATTTATTGACTAAGAGCTAAAAATTTTTAACATATAAATTTAATAAATTATACAATTTGTAATATTATTTTTAATAATTAAAAATATGTATTATTAAGATAGTTTCAATATTTATTTACTAAAAAATATGTATTATAATAATATTTTATAAAATTATATATCGTAATATTTATAAATTATAAAAATATTGGAAATTTTTAGTGTAAAATATATATATATATATATTAGCTGTTTAACTGCTATAAATTTAAATTTTCAATTTGATTTATTAAAAAATTAATTTTTCGAGTAATAAAAATTTTGAGTTTTTTCCTCACCATGATATGAATAGATGACTGGCTTGTAATAGCATAAATAAAAAAGTCATCGGGAGAGCAGAGGAAATTGGTTGATGACGAGATAGATAAGCTCCATTAATATGCTCACGTAGAAAATGTTGAATTTTTCATTACATTTCACCGGCGATCCATCACTTTTATAAGTTTGCTGAGCAACGCCTTTTCTCTAGTTTTGTAGATGAGGATGTGACTTGTTCTTCCTTTACATCATCTCCATCTAAATATTTATTTATTTCTCATAATGTACTTTCTGAATTATAAATTCATTATCCAACCATAAAAGAGGATAACAAATAATCCAAATACTCTATCAACTGCACTAAAGTTTTTTTTTTAAATCAATTTTGATTTATTAAAGGGTTTCGATTGATTAAAGCGATAAATAATGATAAAAATACAGTAAATCTGTAAGTACGCGTAAATTTTACCCGTTAAATAAAGAATAAAAAATAAATTTTTTTAATTTAAGTTGGAATATTTGATGCACATTATTACCCGCGCGCTCGATCATCCTCCCGCGTATCTGAAATTAAAAGAGGGAAAGGAGGGCAATATGGTAAAATGGGGTGAACAAAAAGCTCCGGATTATTAGCCTCGTGATTGCAGATCCAGGGAGGGGGCGACGGGCTCCACTTTGTTTCCTTCTTCTATTGACAATACAATGGCCACAAAATTACAGAGTTAACACATACTTTTCTCTTCAAATTATTACATTTAATTAATTACTCTCTAAATTAACTCCTAATTCAGTTTGTTAAAAATTATCCTATTATTTTTCTATAAAAATATCCGATACATCACGAGCAAAATGTACGTAACTAATAAGAGAGAATAATCAGATATTTTATATGAAATTTATAGAATACTACAATATTTTTAATAAATTTACTAAATAATAATAATTTAAAAAAAATCATATATTATTTTTAAAAATAAACCATTTATATTTGATTCGTTAGCTAACACTCGAATAAAATTATAATTTTTTTCCAACATTTATAACTGGAATATAAATTTTTCATGCTGAAAAAAAATCAGAAAAGCTGAGAAATATACTGTAGAATGGAGTGTATGGGTAGGTTTTCTGATGACAAGCTATTTTGAAATTACGTATGAGTTGCTTTCCGAGTTTCACTGCTTTTAACAAACGCTGAACAAATTCCAGACCTCAATTTCTTTACTCGTAGCATGATTCTCGTTTTGACCCATTAATGCTTACCTGCCTCTCCTTTATCCATATTCACTCCTTTCTCCAAAATATCTAACCAGATTCCAATTTTTATCGGTCTTAAAATCAAAATTTATAATTAAAAAAATAAAAATATAAATTACATTAAAAAATATAACATAAATACTATAAATAAATTCTTTAAATAAAAAAATATTCATTGAACTAATAAATCTATAAAAACTATTACTGTATTTATTATATTATAAATTAAATTTTCAAAACTATAAAAAAATTATTCGCATACAATAATACAACATTAATATTTTTATCCATTTAAAAAAAATTATTCGGATATTCTGTAATATACTTGCTTATTTTGTTAGTAATCTGTAATAAAATGTAAAATTCTATATTCTATCCGATAGTATTATACATGTACTTTTTTTATTAATTTAAATTATCTGCAATTATAAATACATCAAATAAGTCTATTCATTAATCCTCTATTATCCGATAGATCCATAAAATTCGTAGAATCAAATGTCCAAACACCGATAATATCATCCTCTATTCATGATATCTTCTTTATTTACAGTATTTACTCAAAATTTTTATTTCTTTCTTTTTTACTAGCTTTCCTTTTATGATGTATTTAAATTAATCATTTATTTTAAAAACTCCCAGCAATTCAAATATTTAATATAAAACCTAACTAAGTTAGCATTTGTCTAAAATTTCATATGTGTTATGTAAAATGCAAAAAATAAAAAATATTGCTAATATTTAAGAGATATAAAAGCAAAAAAAAATACAAAATTAAATTATTAATATTTAATTAAAGATAAATCTTTGCTGTACTTTCTAATTTTTCTTAAATTTATCTGATTTTCTTTAAAAATACAAAAAAAAAGAGTTTTGTATTTTAATTTCAATATAAGTGATAAGATCAAAGATTTTATTGATAAAAAACTTAAGAAATAAGTTAAAGAGAAAGAGGTAAAAATAAAATTTTAAGGGGATAAAATTATCTATATATATATATATATATATAATAAAAAAATTTCAAAAATTAAGGGTGACAATTGCCCCTCTTTATCTTCAAGTAGGGTCGCCATTGCTTACTTTATAATTATTTAAATAATTATCTAATTAATTTTACAAATTTTTAAGTATAAATCTCTAATCATGATAATAATTTTTCTCATTATAATTCATACCGGCTTTTTCTAAATATTAAATAGGTTGGAAATTCATTACATTTAAACAGAATCTAAATTTATGTCTAATTATTTTATTAATTTCATATTTGTACTTGATTTTTTTAACATAAAAATAAATTCATTAAGAAGAGGGATCAATTTGTAAAGCTGACTACAAAAAAGAGAGAAAAAAGTTTTTAAATCAGAGAATCAGACATAAAATCATAGACGTGAGGAAGTAGATGAGCGCATTGATTTACTTATCTCTTAAATTATATATATAACGGCCAGACACAAATATATTTTATAAATTATATATATATATATTTATATTATTTTTTTAATACACTAATTTAACCGATAAATGAAAAGGGCAAGTTGAAATTTATTTATTTTATTTGATATTTAATAATAAGAAGTAATAAACTCTCGAAAAAGTTATACAGCCCATGTGGATAACAGAATCAATCCTTTTACTTTTACACAAACTATAAGATCTAAATTACTAGCTTTGTTTGTTTCCTATAGGACATGGCATTTATTTTTTATTCTTACTTTGATCTAAATGCTAATTTGAAGTTTTAGAGATTAATTAAATACTAATCTTTCCCTCGGTTTATTTAATCATATAGTCTACGAGTCTATAAATTTGGTGGTCCAATTAACTTGTCTTCTTTGTTTCTTGCTCGAATTTGTCATTTTCTTTCCTCTCTCTCTCTCTCTCTCAGCATGTCACAAGAGCTACTGCTGCTATCTCTGCAAATTGCTCCTAAGCTCCTCTTTCTACTTCTCAAACGCTGTCGTTTCTTCGTTTCCTTGCAAATGCTTAACTCTGCCTTCTTGTTCCTCTCTTTTCCACGTACATTGTGATCTTCCTCTTTGATCCACTTCTATTTTCGTCTTCTTCTTTCGGGTAATTTTTTTTTTCTCCTTCCTTTCATGGTTTTTACTTCCTAGATTTCATTTGTTCTTCATTTTTTATTGATTTTTTCCTCCTTTTTCAAGCTGCATTCTAGATTTAAATTTGCTTTGCTTAATTTCTTTCTATTTTTTTGAATTATGTTTGTGTTTTTTTATTTGCTATTTTTGGAATTCTGATTTGGAGCTTAGGAGTGCAGCTTGTCGTCTTCAAGTGCTGCTCTAGTTAGATATTATTCTTTCTACTTTATTTATTTTTACTTCCGTCCTTTCTTTTTTTCTTTTTTCTTTTGGATAATGACAGCGTTTGGTTGCTGGAAAATGTGGGGGAATTCGGGACACTAGGATCTTGAATCTCAAATCATTCATTTTCTGGCGTTTGGTGAGATATTGATTGCTTTATTAAGTTCAACTTTTCTAATGTTGAGTGGTTTGATTTATGTGGTCAGTGGGAGTATTTGAGCTACATAATTTAAGCATTCAAAAGAAAAAAAAAAAAAAGAAAAAGGAGAGAAAAATAAGTCAGCATTCATTTTTCTGCTTTATTACCTTGAGATAACCATTTGAATCTATCTTATTTTCCCCATTCATGCATCGATCAAGAGTATGCCGTGCACAAACCTAGATTTTGTAGGTTTTGTTTTCTGTTATATCCCGCTCTAAATCTGGCATTCTTACACTAAGTTTGGTGTTTTTAGTGTCTGTCAGTCTAGTTGCATCTTTTAGTACAGAGTGGTTTTTTCAGTATCATCGGATTTCTTTATTCCTTTTCTCGAGTGAGTAGGTTCTATTTATAACTGGAGTTGAATCACTTTCCTATATTCACAACAAAGGGTACATAATAAGACTTGCAACATTTTATACAGTTTCTTTTATTTCTTGGCTTTCAAGGGTTTATCGTAATAATTTTCTTTTATTTAAGTTATTTAGGTGACAATTTCATTTTCGTGCAGTTTCTTTCATGCGGTTTCTTGAGTAACTTTACAGATAGTGCAACTCTTTTTTATTGTTACCTTCGTATATTCCTTATCAAAATAAATTTTGACAGACAGATTGTATTGCATTGCAATTCGTTGCTTTAAAATGGAATTGATGATTTTTTTTTTTTGTGTCAGGAAAAGAAAGTCATTTGAATTTTTCAC
>JBBPFJ010000514.1:0-45337 GCA_037975025.1 Excoecaria agallocha
GATTCATCATTGCATGGCTTGCATTGTTAACTAGCAACCTAATTGTTTCTTTAATTGATAACAGGGGAATCAGCAAGCAACAATGCAAGCATGCAGCTGATGGAGCCAGAGTTTGCTCTTTATTGGAAGACTGTGTGTAGGCACTTGCAGATGGAGGCACAAGTAAGTCTGTTGTAAGTTCTGCTTTGTTTGTGTATACTGTTTTCCTTTTGGATTCATGTTTTTTCTTTATTGCTTTTTTTTTTCTCTTTCTTCCTCTTTTTTTTTAAATGAAAGCTATTGCTGACGAGAGGCCGACTGATAATATGAGTCTTTTTAATTCCTATCCTATAGCCACAAAGGCCATTGTGGCCTGATAGGTCTGTGCCTGGCCAAACAGAAATAAATCAATGACTGACTGGCTGTTTTTCATCTTCTTATTTATTATTATTATTTTTGGTTTGGGGGGGGGGGTGTGAAATCATTCCATCCATACAACTGAAGCTCATCATTTTCTTCATTTGTATATGAGGTTGCGCTTTTGCTTACATCTCTATTTACCACCCTATGGTGAATTAAATCACTAGGTTTTTCCAGATAGGCAAAAATTTATTCCCATTTCCATATCTTGGTATAACTGCCCACTAATGGTTTTTTGGTTTTATTTGACCTATGGTGATAGACATAGCAAGCTGTTGTTATAAATTAATGTCTATTTATCAAATGTGTTTGAACAGGAAAAAGGGTCTGATGCTGCCTCCACAATGGGCACTGAAGCTGCAGTATATGCAGCTGAAGCTTCAGACAACAATGACCTTCTGGAAAGAATACTTCCTGCAACAGTTTCTGATTATG
The DNA here is from genome assembly GCA_037975025.1 of Excoecaria agallocha. NCBI lineage: Eukaryota > Viridiplantae > Streptophyta > Magnoliopsida > Malpighiales > Euphorbiaceae > Excoecaria > Excoecaria agallocha. The sequence goes on from JBBPFJ010000514.1 coordinate 835, forward strand.
TAGTTTTGGTCAAAGCTCATATTGATGCTGGTGCGTGGCATCCTGTTGGTCTAATGAATTTTATATTCCAATGCATGTTCTAATTTGACTTTGATATTTCAGGAGTAAATTATCGTTTTGCTTCTCGGCAGCTACTGTTGCTTGGTGCAATGCTCGACTTTTCTGATTCTACAAGCAGGAAAGTTGCTGGTTCATTTGTGCAGGAACTATTACACAAGCCGCTTGACCATGAAGTGGATGATGAAGGAAACCAGGTCATCATAGGAGATGGCATAAACCTTGGTGGAGATAAAGACTGGGCTGATGCAGTGTCCAGTTTGGCTAGGAAAGTCCATGCTGTGCCAGGTGAATTTGAAGAGGTCATTCTTGGCGTTATAGAAAACCTGGCCCTGCCTTGCAGGGAGAGAACAGCAGACTTCATGCAGTGGATGCACTGCCTTGCGGTTGCTGGTCTTCTTTTGGAAAATGCAAAATCATGGAATTGGCTTCAAGGGAAGGCCATTGAACCTGCTGAACTGCTACATTCTTTATTACTTCCTGGGGTATGAACATTGAATTTCATTTTCATTTCCTTTTCTCTCCCTCAGCCCACTATTTTCAGCTAATCATTACCTGCAGAGATGCTGAGATCTTTGAGGCAATGGACTTTGACTTAATTGTTTGATATGGAGTTTGAGTTTTATTTTACAATGATTGAAAATGAAATGAGTGCTCAATGCATCATATATCGTCCATAATCAGGTTACAGTTCATAGTGGCTGGTTTTGTGTAATATGTCTGCAGTAAAGTGCTTTTTGCTGGTATTAACATATAAGGGCTCTTAGAAAAGAGAACAAACTAGTAAATAGAGCAAAGATGAAGGATTTGCAATTCTATTTATTTGTAAAACAATTGAAAATATTCTGCATACTCATGTAGTCGAACCTGTCCCAATGTATTATTTTTCAAATCTCTTTCTGGAAGATACTATCAAGTGATCTGAACTGTGGATGCAGGCAAAGCATGTTCACTTGGATGTGCAAAGGGTTGCCATCAGATGTCTTGGTCTTTTTGGCTTGTTAGAGAAGAAACCAAGTGAGGAAGTGGTGAAGCAGTTGAAGCTTTCTTTTGCTAAGGCTCCTGCTCTAATTAGCACAATGGCATGCAAGGCGTTAATCGACCTTGGCATGTGGCACGGCCCCCTAGAAGTTGACAAGGTGCTTGGCCATGAGCATGTGTCTCAGTTTAAGAATGGCAAGATGGCATTTAATCCTGTGAACTTTTCTGATGATGATGAGATTTCAAATACTGAGTTACTTGATCTCATGTATGCTGGCCTTGATGGAAATGATTGGCCAGAATCTGTAGAATGTGATGAAAATGAGACTCTGCAAAGCATTCTTGGGGAAGGATTTGCTAAGATTCTTCTTCTTAGCGAGAACTATCCAAGTATACCAATTTCTTTACATCCTTTGCTCTTAGCCAAGCTCGTTGTTTTGTATTTCAGCAGTGAAACGAAAGAACTGCAGAGGTGGAAAGTCATTTTCCTTTTCAATTATGATGTTGATCATCTAGGGATAATTATTAACTTCTCGTCACTTGATTCACCAGGTTGAAACAATGTTTGTCTGTATTCTTTGAGCATTATCCTTCCCTCTCAGCCAATCATAAGGCAAGAGTTCAATACTGAGAGCATCTGATATTTGCTTATTTTAAGGGGATAAGTTCATAAATCTTGGCTTCATTCTACTTTAACATCATTAATATTTCAATTCTCCAAATGCAGAAATGTTTGTCCAAAGCTTTTGTTCCTGTCATGCGTTCAATGTGGCCAGGTATCTTTGGTAATGCTGGAGGCGCTCCCTCTGTGGTATCTAATATGCGTAAGCGGGCAGTTCAGGCATCACGGTTTATGCTGCAAATGATGCAGGCCCCCTTGTTTGCTAAACAAACTGAAAAAGGAGATGAAACTGGTAGTGCAGAATTACCAGAAACCATAGATAGCTCTCTGCAACCTTCATTCGAAAGTGGAGAGGAGGGACTTGCAATACGAATTGCTGCTGAGGTGATCTTTCACAACAGAACTTAATATTACTATATAAAAATTATTCCTAGAACTCCATGGTCAGCCTTTAGGAATTAAAATTTTACTCATTTTTGCATGCTCTGAAACTGTTTTTAAATGCTTTAGTTTCTCAGGCTGTTCTGCAGTTCCCACTTATAGTGTCTTCTTTGAGCCATACCAATGAATTGTTTTGTCCTGAAAGAAGAGGAGAGTTTCAAATATACCTGTTCAGTCCCCTTGGCTTGTGTATCACTGTGGTATTTTTATGATGATACATCTATACGTAGATTTTGACACATAAAAAGCAAATATAATTAATTGTATTTGATGCTTAAATGTCTAAGTTATGTCAAATATGGTCAAATGGGGTTTAAAGTTCATCTGCTTCTAGATGACTTTATACCTTATTTTTGCATTAACACAGCATATTTGATGTTTGATCAATTATATTTCTGGACAAATCGGCAGTGGCTCTCCAAATCCACTAATTTTGTTTTGGCCTTCTTTTAATAGACGGTTTCTTCTTGTCTAACTAGTAGATTCAAAATGATCAACTAAATCTGCTGGATTCTATTTCACAAAGGTTCTTTTGTCCAAAAAGTAACATGGAGTTTAGATGCTTGATGGAGTTCTTCGTTTTTCGGATTTCAGAATCTAGCCTTCTTTGTCCTTTTGAATGGAATATAAGATCTGTTAGATTCGTGTGCTCATAAAAATTTCAAGTCGTGTGCTCATAAAAATTTCGAGTCTCTAGTTTTGGTATATTATTTGCCAAGGAAACTGTCATGATATTGCTTCAGGCTTCCTAATGTGGTTAATTATGTGTTCTGTTTAGGTTGCGAGCTTCACAGCTAAGAAGACACCTGCCGAAAGGTCATACATCTCAGCATTAAGCAGAATACTTGTCTTGCTTCATTTTCGGTCATCAGAACAAGAAGCAATTAAAATAATGAGGCAGGTTTTGAATCGTGTGGCTGAATCTGTATCAGCAGAGAAAGATCTCATGAAGGAGTTGAAGCAGATGGCTGAACGTCTCAAGTCTTTAGATAACCAATCAGATGAGCATCTGTTGCAAGACCAAGTCAACCTTATTTTGGGTAAGTCTTCTTTTTCCTGAGAGGAGCTTGGGGGGTTTAATATCACTAGCTATAATTAGCCACTTTATATGGTAATTTTATAGGTTTAGTTTGAAGCAAACAAATGAGTATCGGGGTTGTTAGTTGCCTCATAGTCTGATCTGTACATGCCACTAACATTATTCTTCAGAGTTGTGTTGCTAGCCTGATGTCAAGTTATACCACATGAATGTTTTCTTCATCGAATCAACGAACATTTTAGTATGATGAAAATGCTCCATGGGCTGGCTTCCATGTAGAGTAGTTTGAATTATTTGGCATGCTTCCTTTTTTATTTTATTACATAATGCATTTAAATAAATGATTTACGATATTTTCCTTATTTCTGTGATATAAACTATAGAGAGGTTGGAGCTGGAGTTGAACATGGATGCTTGCGAGTCTTCTGCAATCCTGCAAACACCGGCTCCAGGGCGAACTTCTAAACCAAGCCACAGCAGAAGACGTGTGAGGCGAGACGAAGAAGTCTCTGATGAAGAAGAAACGTCACCTAAAACAGTTGGTGAGACGATTGTGGGCACCATAGGAAGCCGGTCACAGAGGGCAAGCAAGACTGCAGCTCTGACGAAAATGACCACCAATAGAGTGGTTAGGATAGAAGAATGCGATGATGAGGATGAAGAAATTTCAGAAGTCACATCAGATTCTGATGATTCTGACGATTGGGACCAATGAAACTTTCTACAAATTTTGTTGTATTGTTTTCTCATTGATGTGTTGTATATTATATATTATCTAACGTGATAGGTGTGGTTTATTGTGGGGTTGAGGTTGGAAATTCCTACTTGTATACTCGGCTCAAAAGTGACAGTTTGCTTTTGCGTAGTAACTCATGGTTTCTTAGCCCTGGCTTAATGATATGAGAGCTGGGACCCATTGGTAGAGGATGGTGTTCCTTTGCATAGGGACTTGGCTAATTCAACCAAAACTTTTAATAGCTATTCAAGTCCTAAACATAATTTGCTTTGGCATTTTACTGAGATAAGTGAGGCTATAATCGCAGTTGAAGGTAGTTGGCTTTCCATTTGAAGTCGTTTAAAGATTTTATTTTGAGAAGTTTGCATTATATTCTTGCTTTCAGCATGATAGTTTTCAATTAAAGAAATTATCATTTTCATTTTGTTTTATTTTATGTAAACTTAGTAAAAATAAATTATCTGGACAAAAGCACATTCTTGTAGGGTAAGGAAGAGAGAGTGATGATAAGTTTGGGTGGCAAAATTGGAAGTAATAAGAGAATGTGGACCACTGAGACCTGGCTTTGATTCTTGACAGAGTGGTTTTGCTATAAAACCAAACATTAATTTTCACATGCTCAACACTCTTTGCAGTGAGATTGGATAGCTTTTCAAAGGCTGAAAGTGCAAATTATCCTTCAATACATCAATCAATTTTCACCTATCTAGGCTGAACAACAGATTAAACTTCAGAAGAAAAATAGATATTTTGTGGATAAATAAGCATACATCAAAATATTCAACAAGCTAACAAATTTAAATGAGATTCTGGTATGCAGGTAAAAATATGTGAGGTTTGGATAAAATAATAGCTATCATTTGAATGTAACTTTATACTTTCAGGTAGTCATTTCATTTTTATGTTCTATTTAATACAGCAGTAAGGAAATTTTGATGATATTATAAGCAATTGCATCTAAAGATTCGACGATGTTCTGAGAAGGAGCTGCATTTTTCTTATGTTTGGAAGTAAATGATTTGGGCTAACTTTATAGTCTTATTGGCCTAAATGGTTGAAATACCCTTGTTTGCAAATCTTCTTTATTTTTCTTCTCACTTTGTCTATTTTATGAAATGGAGTTGATAAGGTTTGAGATTTAATATTTTTGAAAATCATACCAAATTTAGCTTTGATCATCTAATAGATCGACCTTCAGATATGATTCTCTTAATTTTCTACTTATTGTGCTTGACTTTCAAACCTACGTTTGCTCGGGAGAGATTAGAAAAACAGAGGTGGAAATAAGAATTGAGGGAAATTTTGGTCCAGGATGGATGAACCAGTTATGGATGATGTACATGTATTGACTTGTTTGTCCTTTTTCTTGTTCTTAGGATCCAAGTTTGTCGTTGTAGAATTGATACATAATGGCACTACTTCTTCAGTTTGGTAAATCGCAAATTTAATGCATCTTACAGTTATTTCCACTTAATGTATCAATCGAGATTGACTAACACCATCACATTATCTGTAAATTTGATTAGCTTGCAGTTGCACAAGTAGCAGGATGATGCATTGGAGTTCTTAACACCAGCTTCATCCCAATGATAGCCCCTGTTGTTACTAGTGTAATCCAATAGGCATTTGATTGCTACATAAAAATAAGACAAATGATTAGATTTTATTTTGATGTCTAATAAAATTTTGTTTTTTTTTGTATCTTGAAGAATAGTTATTGTTTTATATATTTTTTTATTATTTTTCTATGAAATTCATGGATGGGTTATTAATTTGAGGTATGGATGTGAATATATTAAAAAAAATTAATTTGCAGTTTTTTAGAATAAAATATAAATTATAATTTAATATAATTATTGTCTTATTTATTAAAATTTAAATAGTTGGACTTTTTTTAAATAAATATAATATTTAATATATTTCAAATTGTATCAAACTGTTGTGAATTATAGTGGTTTGAGTTGGTTTTTAACAACCAAACCATCTATTCTGATACATGTTGGGTTCGGTTGGTTTTATTTCATTTTTCACTCAACCCAACCCGTGAACAACCCTAATTTTCATAACTTCATCTCTCTCAATTTGTATAATGAAAGATTCCGAATTAACATGTCAATTTGCATTTCCAGTATTATACTAATATTAGTAGATGATCATATATGATATAAACGAAGAACATATTTGGTACACTATAGATATATCTTATAATAATAAAATCTAACTTTTTTTTTTAAACAGAAAATAATAATGGAACTACCGTTTTGGAAAGGAGAAATGATTGATATTTGATTAATAATCTGGCAACTTTAATGGACGCATATACAGGTTATATGGCCCCTCAAAAAAAATTATTTATTTATGGTATATTATATATATACGGCTCACAAAAATAAAATCTCATACAATATATATAGAAATATTACTTTAGAATTTTAAAATTACTCTTTTACAGTTTGACCCCTTAAATAATATTTTAATCAAACCCCGCTTAGTTATATACTAACATGGTACCTGCACTGTTGCGCATATATATATAAATTTTGCATTAAATATTAGAAGTAAAGTATAATATTTGAATTAAAATATTATATTTTATATTTAATATATACATAGCGGTAAAGTAACATTAAGAATTTTTTGTTTTTGTTTTACATTAAACGATTTACACTAAGAAAACAAAATAAAAGGTGTCCTGCTATCGAAAAGAATTTTCTTTTGGATATTCAGTCTTATCATTCTTTTTCTTCTAGCTTTAATATGTAAAATGACATCAATGGCATGAGTTTAATTTATATATTATGGGATATTTGATCAATAATTGAATTGAGATACATAAATTTATGATATCTTTTAAAGAAGGAAGAACCCATGCGTTTTTCAGTTTCTATATCAAAAGACTTTTCTTTTTTGAAAATACTTTAATGAATAAGAGAGGAGGGGAAGATGAATTGGTGGTAGAGTTTGAGTTAGGTAGGATTATCATGATATTTTATATTATCAGACATAAGAGATTTGACATCTTTTTAAAAAATATTTACTAATTGTAGAGTGTTAAAAAATTCAATTTTAACATTACACATAAAGGGATACTATTAGAAAAACCGCATCTAATTATGCATTCGATAGTTTTCGACTCTAAATTAATCGTTTTTATAAATTTAAAAAAAATGGAATGAAATATCGAATTTTGTATGTGCGTGTGTGCATGTGTGTGTGTATATATATAAAGGAAATAAGTCTTTATCAATCATCGTGTGTATTGGGCCAAGGCAATTGGATTAGTGGCGGTCCCTACCAATCGCTAACTAGACGTGCAATTTGCTAGTTTTGTTTGATATTGAATTGATTTCAATTTTCAATTTATTTATTTAATTTTTTGAAGAACTTTCTTGATAACGTTTTTTTTATAACTGATTTCATTTTGATGTTGAATGGCTTGCGGATCATGTTTAGCCGTCCTTAACATGAATCCAATTTTCAAGGAAAAAAAAACTTAATAAAATGATGAATATAAATAGAAAATCAAATTCAAAATTCAAAAAAAAAATTAATAACATTAAAAAAAGAAAATCAATCTATTTATTTATTTTTTTTGAATTTCACTTAAAATATTTTTAAGGGTGAGATATAAATATATAATTTCAAAAGAAAAACTTTTGCTGACTATATGAAAAAAATACATGATGAAAGAAAACAAATTGGGTCCAGAATTTGATTGCAACTAAAAGCAACATGCAAATAATTAGTGGATAAGAAACAATGGCGTTGCGTAGAAGCAAATTGTATGGCTATAGCCTACACCAAAACCAAATCCAAAATATTTGGTTTCCTCTTCTCTGTATGATATAACTAAAATTAGGCCTGCCATGCCCTACTCCTATTAACCCACCCAACTTGTTAAATTTGTTTGCCATGTTCCCTGCTGGCAACCACATTATTCATGCAATTTTTTTTTTTTCCAAATTTTTTGATAGAGAATATTTTCTGAGGTTGATCAGAAGAACTTTGGATTTAAAATAAATTGCTTCAAGTAACTAATATATCAAATCTTTAATTGAAACACTGCTATGGCTACCACTTGATTAAAAAGGTAGATAATTAATAAATTAGCAAAAAAGTGACAAACAATATGTCATCCGGTCAATAAAGTTTTTTTTTTCAATTTTTTTTTAGAATCATTTCAGATATGTAATGGGTGATTAATTGATTTTTTCATCAAATTTTTATATTTTGGTGAATGTCACAATAATTTTAAATTGACCTTAAATAAGATTGACTGAGCATGTATTTCGATTTTATGAATCTCATCTAAATTGGATATAATGTGCGGATCTAATATCTATTTTTTTAAAACACATGGATCTAATGTAGGAAAACGTTAAACTTTAGGAATTCCAAAATTTGTTTTTCTATTCAATTACATATTATTATTTTTTAAAATATATTACATTTTTTTCCTTTGGCTTTGCCAAGTTGAGGTTGTTAAGCTTCAACAATGCTCCAACTTGAGGGGAAGGGATATGTAAAAATTAGTTTTATTTTTTTATAGCTTCTCTACTAATTAGTTTTGTTAGTTAGTCGTTAGTGGCCTTTTTTTTTAATAAAAAAAAATTAGAGGTTGTTATTCTTTTAACGGGAAAGTTGATTTAGTCCATTTAGTCCAATTGAGATTTGAGCAAAATACAAAAGTTAAAGGGAATTCAAATTTTACTCTTTCGTGACTCATAGTAGAAAATTTGTTATCTAAAACACTCTTAGCCAAATCTCATTAAATTCTTGCGTTGGATTTTTGTTCTCTTTTACCTTTTTGTGGTTGTGTGGTGCAAATTTACTATTTTCATAACATAGAAAAATAAATATAAAAATATAAAATAAGCAAGCACAAATTTCATTTCTTAATTCTAAAACATTTTTATCCTATTGAATGACTAACAATAATCGACGACCAAGATAAGAAGTCTGCATTAACAATCTGAAATATTAATTTCAAGGATAATTCGCATAATTAGTCTATTAATTATAACTTTTTGTAACAATAAAGTCCATAAGTTTTATTGTGTAACGTGAAATCACCGTATTTGAATTCATGTAACAAAACAATAGAGTTATTAAACATAACAGGTTCTTTCAATAAAATAAATATAAGAATTAAAAAAAATATATTTTCGTCAGTTTAACCGAAAATCATCAGTTAACTGTCTGCGTGACATAAACGTTTTATTTGATGTCTACATGTGTATCCACATAAATGGTTAATTAATGATTTTCGGTTAAACTAACGAAAACATTAAGGTACAGCCTATATTGTAAAAAAGATTTAATTCTCGGTTGCAAAAGTTGGTTTTTTCTTGGTAAATGGCAATGATAGAAGAAATAGGGAGGGGGGCAAAGATTTTAGTTGAGAGACCAATTATACAAATTACATTTAATTTCAATTATTTTATCCTTCTATTTCTATGTATAATAATAATAATAATACATTTTATGAGAATATGATTTAGTGCGCGCAGGTTCGTGGATCAAATGGACGGAATAAATTCGAAGGTTGAAATAAACGTGCACCCCCAATGTGCACAAGCACTTGATTCCTAATCAATCGACCGCAAATATCAAAGCTACTCATGGCTGACATTATCACCGACCACGTGCTTTCTTTCCATAAATTATGCACCAATGCTTATTTTCTAGATTACCAAATATTTTTCTTAAATATATTATTTCAAGAAAAATGTTTTTCTATGCTTATATTCTCAGTCCAGCATGGGAAATGATGACTTGATCTCTTCTTATTATATAGATGCCATAAATTAGAGTTGAAAATATCATAGTGAAATAGACGTTATTATTTTCAATGTTATTAAAATCGGATCGGATAAAAAATTGATAGAGTTGGAGTTTATGATTCGACTGATTCAATCAAATTTTTTTATTTTTAAAATATTATAATTATTATAATTTTTAAATACTATTGTATAAAAATTAAAAAATATTCATCAAACATTAAATACATATCACAAATACTCTAATAATAAGTTACAAAATATAATTTTAATTTTATTATTATAAGTGATTAATTATGAATTTTTGAATATCATATGTTAGAAAAATAAAAATACAATCATATCATGAAAATAATTTTACGTTTAGATGGAGTACTAATAAAGTAAACACAAAAAATATTAACCTTACATATATGAGTATAATTATATTTAATTACAATAAATTCAAATAGATAATAAGTATATTAAATTATTACGTGACATTTTTAGAATTTAAAATACTAATTTTTCAAATAAATAACTAATAAAAATTTAATATATATATATTTTAAATTTACATTATTTATTTATTTTAAAAAATAGTATTTTAAATTCTAAAGATATTACTTAATAATATAATATACTATTACAATGATCCAAATAGATAATAAGTATATTAAATTATTAAGTAACATATTTAGAATTTAAAATACAATTTTTTTCAAATAAATAAATAATAAAAATTTAATATATATATATATATATATATATATATATATATATATATATATATATATGTGTGTGGGTGGGTGAAAATATATAAAAAAATAATTTTTTACATTTTTTAGTAAAAAAATCGATTTTATCTGATTTAATCCAGTTTTTTAGTTCAAGTCAATTTTTATCAATTCGATTTTTAATAGTTAAACTAATTGGCTGGCTGTCAGTCTGCAATTAAACCAATCGATCCGATTTTAATAACTATGATTTTTATGAAGATATCATTGATCATCGATCAATATTCAACCTAATTGAATTTTGTCTCCTTGTAGGGATTACGTAATCATACTGAACCCGATAGTATATTATTTTATCATTTGAAAACAATAATATTTTAAATAAATATATACCAAGTAGAATACTAGAACATGGTTTACTTTTTCTATATAATAGTTTTTAATACAAAGTTTTAATTAATTACTAAAGCAGTACTCTCTCTCTATATATAAACATTAATATATTATTTTCAAAATTTGAGTGGGTAAACATTATACAAAGTTGGTGCTTTTCCGCTGAAGGCGTTGAATTTCGACCAATTCCTTCATAAACTATGCATAAAATAAGGTTGGAGTTTTCTTTGGATTTTGGAAGTTTCCAATAACTTGATTGTGTTTCTACTGCCCACAATTTGATAATTTGGAAAAAAAAATCTCTAGACTCAGTTATTATTTTTTATTGAGTTCTTATGTATTTTTTTTATGGCAGTGTGTTGCGATTTTTATAGATTTTGTATTGTGTCCTTAATTAAATATTAATTTTAAATGTAAACCTAATAGAAAAAAACAAAGTTGAAAGACTCAATAAATTAAAAAATTGTCTTATTAATTTACTTAAAAATTAGCCGGAGTACCTAATTAATATCACATGAAAAAAGGTGAAAAAGCAAAGTCAGGGAAGGATTTCCTATAATGGTAAAGTAGTAGTATTATTTGTCTCTCTCTCAACATATATGTGGGTTAGATAAGAGACGTCTGAATATTTTAATAAAGATACCGCCTAGTAGACGTCTAACATGTTATAGGAGGATTGAGTAAAGTTTGCTTTTTGTATCTCCTCTAAATGCGGCGTGCTGAATTTTAAAATGACGTTGGCCAGATTTCGGTACCTAATGCCCGTTTTGCAGAATTGATTGCGAGTGCTCGCATGGCGCTTTGAAGGGATCATCAATATAGTGAAAGCTGATTTGTTAGCTTTGTCCTCGAAAGAAATTCCTTTCTCGAGAGGGGGAGCTGATGATGTGATGCCTAAGTGGCAACCGCCAAATGTTAGTCGGGTAACTTTAAAAGCTGATGGAACTTCGCAGGTTGATTCGAATTGTATCCCGGCTAGTGGGATATTTCGGAATAATATTTGCTTTTGGCTAAAAGGTTATTCCTTGCGAATCAATAATACAGAATCACTTAAAATTTTAGACGATAAAACGAGGTTTTGAATTAGGCAGGACAGTAGAGGATTAAGTACCTCAAAATTTTCTTATTTGTAATATGTTTTTCTCTTCTTATATACATAAAAAAAAAAAAGAATCTTATTTTTGGCAGTTTTTCAAAAAAAGAAAAAATCTTATGCTCTGCATGACGCCACCTTATTAATTTTTGTTAGGCTTGCTAAGATTTTCCATGGCGTAACAGGAATACCGTCGAAGGAATCTTAGGTGTAATTAATTTGAAAGTAATTGTTAATAATGAAATTAATTTCAACTCAAAGAGAACCTCAACTTCAAATTAATTGTTGCGAAGCAAATATTTGAAATCAACCTCTGAGAATCTTCGCTTCTTTCTATTCCGAGGCATGTCAATCTTGAAAAAGAAAAGGCTTACTCTGCAATGCAATAACTTAAAAGTCCCAGGCTGTTAACCGACTTGCATAAATCAAACAAACGTTGAAATTTTCATTTAAGAATAATTGTAATCCAACTTCTCTTTTATTTAATCAAATATTTAAATTAACTTTTCATAGTAAATACTTTAATCACCACATATATAATATTAATTACATACAGATAAAAGGGGACGTATTTATTAATTATCTCATCAATCTTGATCCAGCCTTTTCCATTTTTCTAACTTTCCCACTAAAATAAACCTACCAAGAATTCTGAATTGAAATCCCAAGAAAGTGACAGAAACTCGTTTCTTGTCCATTTCAATTTGGCTATATTTCCCTATCATCTACAATTGGATTTTGGCTGGTAATTAAAATCACAATTCACAACATTCTATAATTTCTTCTTCAATTTGTTTGTCAGATGCAAGTCGGATAATTAATCTATCTAAAGCTTCCTTCATCCACCAATGTTGACAGCAATTCCTTGCATCTGCTACACTCATCTGTACATCATAAACCGTAAATTAGCAAATTTTATTTTTAATAATTAAAACAAGTAATTATAATAAATACAGTGCGCATACCCATTTTCTCTGACGAACATTTTTCTCAGGCCAAAACTCTAATTCTTGCTTAACCAGCAGAGGGAACATGCACCCTTCATGATACGTATCATATGTTTTGCTTTTGAAACTCCATGTACCTAATTCACTCTGAAACAAAATCATGCAACCAATTAATTTAATGCAAATTTTAAAAAATAAAACTATTACTTAATTTGTTTAATTAATTATATATAAGTAAACAAATAAAAAAAAAAAAAAACCTCAAGCTCCCCACGAACTCCAGCTTCCTCCAACGTCTCTCTTGAAGCTGCTTCTTTTATTGTTTCATCTAATTCCCAACCTCCCTGAAGATAGAAAGTAATTAAAATGAGCAAAAAATAATACATTAATTATATCATAAACTGAAATTAATTAGCTGAAGTGGGTACCTTTGGAAACAACATTCTCGTTCCTTTCTGTGAACTAATTAAAAGAACTTCTATGCCTTGTTCAATCTCCAAATCACTTTGTTTCTCAGTTATATATCTGTATGGTATACACCTGCAATTAATAGTAATTAATTGCTAACCAAGCAAATAAGACAGAATTAACTAACTAATTAAAAAGCAATTCATTCCCCCGTTCCATTACAAGATCAAGAAATTGAACAAAATTTTCAAAGATCTGCATGTCCTTTTCACTCTTCAATTAAAGAAAGAAAATCAAGATTTGATAGTTGTTTATGTGGAACTAAAGAATATTTTATCAGGAGAGAAATAGAAACCAACCCCACAACTTGGCGACCGCCAGCTTTGGAGTAGCGCTGCAAATGCCTGCCGGTCCTGGAAACCAAAGCTACAAGATTTTCTTGAGAAACCAGAGCCACCATTTCTATTTCTTTAAAAGATTTTCAAGAAACAGAGACTCTGTTCTAAGGAAAAGTAGAGGATACAAAAGGTGAATGAGACGGAAGTGAATAACGATAGAAATCTCGAAACAGATAACTAAAAAGTATATATAAAAAAAATGTAAAATTTCTTATTTCTGTGAGTGGTTACGATGAGAGAAAAGGGACAGGGCAGCTACCGCTATTAATAATGGTAGGATAAGAGAAAGAGACAGAGCATGAATTAGGTGTGGGACCGTCCACCGGAAAAGAAATGTTCACTCGGCAAACACAATTGAGTACGTGTCGCTGACTCTGACTTTTATTGTATTATCTAGATGATTGACAATTTTATTTTATTTTATTTTTATAAATATATTGTCAAAATTTATTTGGTTCAGCCTCAAAGCCTTCTAAACGAATCATTTGATTGATGACTCCGTTGTATGTACTTCAGTTTTGTTTAAGTTGGTGCGTTACCAATCCAAAATTTACCTACTGTCCTTAAAAATTAAACAACCAAGGAGAAATTCAATAACAGATATTATCTAATCAAATATCACTAGCTAATAAACCAACTAAATTATCTTTATTTTTTATTATTTAAAATTAATATTTTTAATTATTTAAAATTATTATATATAGTTCCGACTATCTACCATGCAAAATATTAAATATTTTTATAATTTTAATATTTGCATTTACATAAAATTTCCACATGTATTTATTATTAACTCACTTTTTTTTGTAGTTTGTGATATTGTTTAATTAAATGCACAGCTTTTAAATTAAATAATCAAGACAGTTTTCGTGGATAACATTAATGATATCTTAATTTGTTAATGATTATTATAAACCGATTGGAGTGTTTAAACAATTTTTATGACAACAGTGTTTAGATTTTTTACACGGAGACATGCTATTTTACATGTAACAGTGCGTGCATGTGTGTATATATATTGATGGTAAAATTAATTCAAACTCAAAATTTAATCCAAATTCATAAAAAAAATTGATACAATCCAAATAAATATTCACTGAATTAACTTAAATTTAATTCATTTTATTTTTTAACCCAATCTAATATTCATTCGGTCAACTCAAAATTGATCCATTTTATTATTCAATCCATTAAATTTCTTACAACCCAAAACTATTATACTCTACCTTTTCATATAACTTAAATTATTCTTTAAATCTTGCAGGGGCTTTAATTATCACTCATAGTTGGTTATTTGGGTTTGAAGGTAAAATTAATACACTTATTTATTTATTTATTTATTTATTTATTTATTTATGTATGTATGTGTGTATATATACATATATATTTATTTTACTAAATATTAATATTATTGGAGCTCAGGAGAAGTTTTAATATAACATGGATAAAGATATTAAATTTTCAAGACCAAATCAAAGTATGGACTTATCATTAGTTGAAAGCTAATTTTTATTTTGTTAGACTAATTTTTACTATTTGTATATTTAATATTTGTACAAATTTTTATTTTTGGTGTAAAATTAAATTATTAATGAAATTTTTATTTTTCTTTATATATCAACTTATTATATATATTATATTTTCAATTGAATATTATTATTATTATCGGATCTATTAATTAATTAATAAAAAAATTTATAATAATTTGCATTAAATGCATGGATCGATCCAAATTCGTCAAACCCATTTGACTATTGACCCATTGATGATCCGTATTTTTTGATTCATTTATGACCCAATCCATTAATGACCTAATCTCAACCCGTCCAACCCCCTATTTTCCACCTCTAATTGTGCCAATAAAAATTATAAATTCACCCTATTTCAATTTTTGTTGGCACAATTGGTTTATCCATTCAGAATGTAGAATTTATTGTTGAGAAAAGTGAATCCACATAAATTAACTTTGATTCGGAAAAATAATTTTTGAAAAATAAAAGGGGGTTTTATAAGAAAAATTGGAAGTTAAAGTAAAAATAATGAAGAATATATACAGAAAAATTAAATATGATGACTTCAATGAAAGACGTCCCGTTAAAGGTAATTCTCCTTACAAGATTTATGTATACTGACGATAGATTTACCTATAACTCAATAATTCATACAACTGTCCAATTATAGCCGTCATTAAAGCACTTTCGATCGATCTTTCCTTAATATTAGGTTAAACAAGGCAAATGCTATAATAATTCATAATTAATAAACAAGTATAAGGACTTCATTTATTTAAAAACTTGAAAGACTCTTATATGAGATATTCAATTAAACTAAATTATACATTTTTCTTAATATAATTAGAAAGCCATTTCAATGGGGTAACTTTCACATTTAATTGAAATTTTCATTTTACTCTACATAAAATATAAATATAGTTTGTTTTGTGATAAATTAGTATTGAATGATTTTTTTTTTTGCATATTGTTTATATAAGTTTTTTTTATTGTATTAATATTAAATTTTAATAATTTATTTTTTTATATATTTATGTTTAAAATTTTTAAATTTATATTTTAATTTTATGAATGTATGTTGTTTTAATAAAACATATGGTAATTATATATATATGTTTAATTTTTTCGATAGTTAACATGTTGAATTAGTAGTTAACTTATCATTTTGGACTGAATTTGCATTAAAATGGAGAACAATTCAACTTTAATGTTTCTTGCTATCCTTAACAAAAATAAATTACTCCATGAAAATAAATAATTTTATTTTTATAAAATAAAAATCAAACAATAAAAAAAAGAGAAAACATGACTACAACTAAGAAAAAGAAAAAGAAAAAGAAAGAAAGTTTAAACTGCATAATATTTAAGTCTTCAACATGAATCCCAATCTTTATTTCCCGATTTCCAAGGGAAAATTTTGATAAGATATATATATATATATATATATATATATATATATATATATATCCAAGAGGAATTCTAAAACTCAATTGTAGTCTTAAAGCATTTAGAATAAAAGGAAACTAACAAAAATTCCACATGAAACCGAAAAACATGGCATACGAGAACATGGCCATGACCACTTTCTCATGGCCATGTGCGATTCAATGCAAAACAACGAATCATCAAGACTCTCATGGTTGTGACATGCAGTTATATGATTACAACTCATTCTGTTTGAAAAAAGGCGAAATATATTTTAAGTTTTTGAGCTTCTAAAATTTTTTACAATATTGTATCTCTTTAATAAAGAAATTTTGATTATATTTTTATACTTTAATATAGGATAATACGCATTTACTCATTAATAAGATTAAGGCACATATATTTCAATCGTCGTTAAAAAATATGTCATATTAAAATACAATCATCACACTAAAAACATTTCAAAATTCAAAATTATCAATTATTTTAAATATAAATAACCGTATACAAGAGTTAGAGTTAATTTCACCTAGAGTCGTTAAACTTATGCCTGAATAATCATTATGTCAAAAAAGAATTTCTCTTGACACAAAAATAACTGAACTTTTCAGATTTTGCAGCCAATGTCACTTTGCTCGGAAATTGAATAATATGTAGCCGGAGTGATACCATGGCATGACACATAGGATGTGTACCGACCGAATGAGGACATGTGACATTCCACCTCATCACTAGTCAAATCTTACGCCATGTCAGCAACTCACGTGACCCAATGATCAATAAAAAGAAACTTACATTAATTACTTTTTTCACTTGTAATCTCAAAAAAAAAAAAAATCCCTCCTTTTTCAGATGTAAGTTCCCATTTTCTCCATTTTAGGGTTTATTATCTTCCTCTAAACTTTATTTCCTCCACCATAGGTGTGACGCCCTATATTCCATCATATTTATAGTTGCCATGATGTTATAGCGGTGCATTTTGAATCTAGATAAAGGGGTCGACAGATTAATTTAACAATTTGATGCTTATATTTACTTAATGTCATTAGTTACCATTTACTTGGTAAAAATTTTGCCAGCACGACGGCTTATAATTTATGCTGCCCAAACCTGCAAATGGTAAAGTCTATACTCCCACCACCAGTACTTCAATCTCATACATGGCACTTCTAAAATCAGTCATAACTCATCAATTTGATGCAGTACTTACATCACATATTTTATGGCATCCGCTAACATTTAGGATTTATTACACATAGCATTCCATACATTGAGTCCGAAGTGTAAATCTCTAGTCACAACACGTTACAAAATTTTTATTTATATACAACACATATCCAAAGGGCCTTAATATGTACATGCCACTGGTACTCCTTCACTATTTCCTTCCTTGACTTGTCATTGCGCGTAGTCAAAATAAACTACGCACTAAACAATTTTGTTGCTTAGTGGTGGATACAACTACACAAAATTTCATCTAACATGAATTTAAGTAAAATTACTATTTTGCCCTTAATATAAATTTTACTTAAAGAACCTTAAAATTTGTTTACTTAATGTGTTAAATTACTATTAAATTTTTATTTCATTTAATTTCTTCATTTAAATTTATATAATTTCCTACATTTGAAAAATTTCCGTTTAGTCCTTAAATCTTTCTTTTTGCCACCTTTTGTTTTATTTAGCTCAAATTTCTCACCCTTTTATCACCTTTGGCCTTTATTTCACCTTAGATGATAAATTTTCATTTTAGTCCCTTTGTTAACTTATAAGGTGGCAAATTACGTTTTAGTCCCTAAATTTTTTTCTTATTTACAATTTTGCCCTTTTTCATCAATTTTATTAGTTTAATTCCTTTGATTGCATTTTCAAGCCAATTTATCAATTTACCCCTATTTTTCTTGTGTAATTACATTTTTGCCCTTATTTAACTTGTTTACTCATATTTCTTATCCTTCTCATTATTCTATTACATCTTTAATATCTTTTATGTTATAATTGTCCTTTTCATCCATTTACTTGTAAAATTATAAATTTGCCCCTAATAATAACCAGTGAAAATCCTCAAACCGGATAAACAGAATGAGAATTCCAACAATCTCGATGTACTGGAGGGACCGCACGATACAAGCACGATAGCCAAATTCTCCAGTATGTCCATGTCTAAATATAAATGCACTGAAGCAACCGTACAACACAGGGTATGATACCAGATTCTCCGGTGTACCATATAATATGCTGGCAAAACCAATTTTGGTATACATATTCATCAAATCTCACTTTACATTGCGGTATGTCAGTCCTTATGGCTAGCCATCATATTCTAGGGTCCTGGATTATCCACTGTCTACTAAGGGCAATGTTCTTTCTATATCACATTATGTTCCACATCATTATTCATATTTGTTTAAGTTTATCATTATTCTTTTGACTTAATTTACACTTACTCACACTTTCCATTAACATATTTCTCATTTTTATGTACAATTCCACAAGGAAATAGTTAGACCATATCATTATTCTACCACATACCATTCGGCCACTTCACAAAGTTCCACCTACATTATGTTTTCTTCCTCAATTATATACCATTCGTATCTTTATTTTTATTTCAAACATTATTATACTCACATACACTTAATTTACCTTAAGGTCATTAAAGTTACTACACTTCCATCATTATGTACACTAAACCATCATTGTGTACACTTAGTAATTTTCATTTTAATCTCACCTATTATCTTCCTTATGCATTATAATGTCCAAATACACTTAAACATCTTAATAAACAATCATTTCATTTAGGTTTACCCAAGGTACACCATTCAGCCTCTTTAGGAACCACTCATTTTAATTTGTTTTCTTTACTAATTTAAGTTCATATTAGCCTAATTCATCATTTTATCAAGTCACATTAATTTATTTCACTAGTTTACTCAATTATACATAGTTACATAATATAATTTTTGCAATAAATCAAAGAAAATTGATGAAATTAAATGTAATTTGTATCCACTAACCTCTAGATAGCTTGAAGAACACCTACTCCTCCTTCTCCTTGCCCTTTTCCTCCTTGTTCTCTTCTTTCCTTTGTTGTTCCTCTTTAGGCCGAAATTAGAAGGAGGAATTTGGTGAGTTTATGCTATGATTTAAATCAAATGAAAGCTGTTAAATAATTCTTCTAATCATTCCCTAAATTTTTATGTAAAAATCCCTAATTAATTCCACTCAAAACTCATGAATTCACTAAATTAGTTCATTTTTCTCGTACCTTCTTTCTTTGATTTCTTGGCTTCCTTTGATGCAAGATCCCTTTCTAGGTTAAAAGATAGGAAATTATGAGTGTGAGGTTAAATTTTGGGCTTAAAATTAAAAGATAAAGAGCTTGATCAAGTAAAAATGGTGGAAAAGAGGGAGGGAGAGGGTGGTTCGGATTTGGCTACATATAAGGGCGAAGTTGTAGACATTTTAGGGGTATTTTAAGATTTTAATAAGACATTATCAAGTGTCTTCAAGTGTACCAAAGGAAGGGCCAAGATTCATTTGCTAACTATCAAATCTAATGGCCTTAAGTTAAGCCATTTGTCACCAATTCAAATACTTTTCCTTATCTAACAAATTTGAGATTTTGCACACCTGATTATAACCTTATAATAACAATTTCAATGTCTCCATGTGGTCAAATTCTCAGATTTGACCCTTTTTTTGACCTGGTCTCGATTTTGCACCTCAAAAAATAAATTTTTGATCTTGAAGTTAGAATGCCTTGAAATTTTTTTCTACGTGCATTGGCATATGAAGGAGAATTTGTTTAAAATTTTAGCTCATTCTGACATCGTTTTGGTATACTTTTAAGTCCCTGAGGTAAATTCAGCCGATCCGAAACCTGAAATTTCAAAACCGTCATAATATTTATTTTTCACTTCCAAAAACTTATTTATGTTATTTCTAATGGATCTATATGATTGGAAAAACTTTTGGAGCTTTGTATAATTTTTTAGAGTCGGTCAAATTTCTGGTCAACCCTTTTTACGATAACCAAAAAGGTGTTTCTCTACGTAATTCGGGGGCCTATGTAGGCTCAATTTCTCCTCAAATTGTATCACTGGACTCCATTTAACTTATATTTTCTCGTTAAATATTTAACTCCACTTTTCAGATAGGTCACCTATCCCCTAATTGCTCAAAGGTGAGCACACTTAACTTTTGAGTTTCTATGGTTTCCTCTACATTATACCAATGCAATCACTTTGATAGCTGTCCTAGGATTAATGTGCATGCTCTAAAACATACTATATATGACAGATAAAATTTCAGGGTGTTACAATAGGGATTGGAAACCTTAAAAGAACTTGAAGCTAAAAATGAGATCTTTTACTGTAACACCCGATACCCTGACATTAGTCTGAGTACCGGGGTTACACAAGCTCCACTCCTAATCCATCAGATATCTTAATAGTCTGATATAATCTAAATATAAACCATAATATTGCCACCATAATTTCTGTGCACATTGAACAAATCCACAATTAATTCCATCCAATAAAAATATACTACCTATATATTATAGCTCATATTAAATAATCATAATAATCACCTATAAATCATCATCCAAAATGCAAATCTTAAACTTTATATCGTTAATTATAGGATAATAACATCACTTTTAAGTTTTCTTATAACTTAGATACATGATCCAAAAGTTTAGTCACAACTTCACATATATATTAACACAAAATGAAAACAAAATCTTTATTCTTCATTAACACATGCTAGCACTTGCCTGGTCTTCCCTAGTCTGAATTGGTTGCTCCCCTATCTGATCCCCTGCGCGTAGTAAAAAACCACATGCTAAGTACTAGGTACTTATTGGTGAATACAACACTTATCCCATTCATACCACTAATAATATCATACATACATATTTATTCCACTATCATCAATCAATAAAGTAGTGTCATGTATAATGAAGTAATATATTCCAGTGTTGTTCTCAATTCATCACATGCTATTAGCATACTACAACAATTATTAGTCAATAATGCAATCATATTAAACTTCATGAATAAGCATATCTATAGATGTTTAATTAATTATTTGAATCATTAAAAATTTTAATTCTTAGTAATTAACACACACAATGCTAATAACAACAATAATAAATTTATATATACTTATATAATTAACATTGTGATTCTTTCCCTTAGTACATAAAGTTAAATTCTACAGGTGTGATATACGGAGCTATGGACCCTATAGTTCTCAATATAATCATATTGTAATCCAACTATATACATATTTAGTATTTATGGTGTGGCACCATAATATGTCCACTATGCAAGTTGCCATAACTTGCTACCGCCATGTCTAATTTGGTGTCTCTGTGGTTAGCCAACTACATCACCTACGCAGTTTCTCAAATCCTACTAAGGCAGAGAAAATAATTATCTTTAGTTCATATTATTATCATAATATGCAAATCATGTTCATTGTTGAATAACATTCACATTGTCATTCCTTTAAACTTCAGTTCATATATATATATATATATATATATATATATATAATTCATCAAACAATTCATGTCTTCCTTCAATTCAAATTCTATATTTTTATCTAATTAAATTATACAATTAATCCAATTAACTATTTTCATGACTTTTTTTTATTAACGATATTATTCTTTTCACTTGATCATAAAACATTTAATTCAATTAACTAACACACTAACTAGAGTATACATAAATTTAAAACCACTCATGTCTTGATTAAACTTAATAACCTCTAATTATACATTTATTGTTACACTTCAACAATTTAATCACTACTCTATACACACACACACACACACACACATTTATTGCCCTAATCTAGCAATTCATGCAACCCAATAACAATTAAAAACCCTAAAACATGAATTGACTAAGTTGAATTCAATAACCAATTTCACTTCCAATCACTTAATTCTTCATAATTATCTCTTGATCTCCTTGAATTTGCTTATCCTCCTCACCTAATCACACCAACCAAACCCAACATCAACACCAATCCTTTAATTTTTAGTAATTTATATATTAATTCAACAAGAAATTCTCACCCATTAATTCTCCAAAATCAATTAAACTTGGAAAATTGAATTTAATTTACTTGACTTAAAATTTCTTCTTGATATACTTCTTAATTTCTTTAATTTCCTTCAAAATCAATGCCAGCTCTTAAGGGAAGTAAGTTTATTTGAGTGATTTTATGGGAATTTGGCTTGAATTGGTGGATTTTCTCTTGAATTTGGTTGATACATGCCTTAGTTTCACATGGAAAGAAAAAGAGAGGGGCTACTGCTGTAGGGAATGGAAAATGTAAGTGGAGAATGGCTGCAAGTCAAATGTAGATTGCTTAAATATGGCTTGATCAATGCCCATGATTTGATCATTAAGTTTTTGATGAAATGGCCATAATTAATCTACTTGTCCACTAATGATTGGTCCAATTCATTTTGTTGTTAAATTTTTACCAAAATTATCCCATAAATATCCAAAAATAATATTTAGGCTATATTCAAAATTTCAGTCCAAAACAAATTTGTTTCGGTATATTTCAAAGTTCGAAATTAAAATTACCGGTTCGAAAGTTAATTTTTTCAGGTTTAATCTAAAATTAATTTTTCACTTCTAAAAATTTATTTACATTATTACAAGAGATTTTTATGATCGGAATAACTTTCTAAGATCCATAGAATATTTTTGAGTTGGTCAAAGTTTTGGTCAATCATTTACGGTTTCGCTTCTTTTTTTCAGTAACCTAAATGACCTCATTTTCACCTCAAATTATATCATCAGTGTAACACCCTATATCCGGTCAATTAAAAGACCTGGATATCGGATGTCACATCCAGACTTAGATTCCTTTAAGAGAGCCAATTACAAAATCATCTATTTAAAATCCTAATCTTTATTACTTTTACAATTACTATTTATTTTATGAAAATTTCGGCAAAGTTTCTCTTAAAATTTCCTAAAACCTCCTGCAGAAAAATTTTCAAAATACTTTTATTTCATCCTATCCTACTATCCATCTCCAAATAAAACTTCAACACATAATGTTTTGCCCTTCCTCCAATATTTCATAACTTAACCTCAAGTTAAGTTAAAATATTACACATTTAATATGCCGCTATTACTCACTTATTATTTACATAACCAACTCCAAAATAAACTTAATTTACAACGTTAGTATACATATATAAATACATAAAATTCACTTCACTATCATACTTATGTGCATACCAAAATATCTAAAGGTAACAAAAGGATTATTGAATGTGCATCCACCGCAAAATCTTTCACTTCTCCTTCCATGACTCTAATTTTGATGTAGATCCACTTCCACCTTTTCCTTCAAAAATAATTCTTCAAAATTCTTTCAAACCTACGAGCAGAAAGAAAACCATACACTAAGCATTTTGTTTAGTGGTGTTCAAGCAATTATATTTTTCCAACAATATAAAATATTTAATTAAAACATGCTTAGAGTTTCATAAATTATGAAACACAAATATTCCTATTTATTTCCAAACATAAGAGCAATAAACCCGTTATATGAAATTTAAACTTGTATAAAGTTTAATCAGTGTTATAACTCAATTAATAAGTAACTAACTAACTAACTAACTAACTAACTAACTAACTAACTAACTAACTAACTAACTAACTAACTAACTAACTAACTAACTAACTAACTAACTAACTAACTAACTAACTAACTACTTTCAATTAAAAGTCTCAATTTATTTATTAAGCATTTATTATTCATTTTCTGTATTTGCCCCAAGTAAAATCCAGCGAAATTGCGTTGAACTGCATAAACGAAATTTTTAAATGAAGGGGGACTGAGTTATCGAAACCATTTAGTCCATTCAAATTTCTCTTATTATTAACATTTATAATATTACCACTCTCTCTCTCTCTCTACACACACACATGTGGACTGAGCTCTCGAAGCCATTCGGTCCAAAACTCTAATTAATTACATTCACCGAAAGAGCTCTTGGAGCCATTCAATCCAATAATCATATTAGGATACAATACTGCTAGACTTCTTTAATTGGCATGCCAACCTTATCTTATTACTTCAATTTTTGTCTAATTTTACTAAGGGAAAATATAATAAATTTTGTATTTTATTTTGAAACATAATCCATAACATATCAAAAATTTATCCTTATTCTTTGCTCTAAATAAAATTTAATTCGCATTGTTTTTCTTATGCATCCTTAATTTAAAACTTGAGATCATTTGCCGTAATTTCTCTAAACATCATTACAATCATTCCATTTTCTTCCAATTTTAGCTCAAATAGTGAATTCACTTCTCATGATCAAAACTAAATTTTATGATATAAAGTCATTAAATATACCTATTAAAACATAAATTAATGCTTAAATCAAGAATTCATTACTATACAAAATTCAATCACCTTATGAATAATTCCTTATTTTTCCATTTTTCTCCATTAAAGTATCCCAATTATATTCATATAATATAAAAATTAATTTTTTCTCATCATTTTCTCTTTGTAATATAAATATCTTTTTTCCAAGTTCAAACATAATGTGTGACACTTATGGTTATTTCAAATTATAAGTTCAACATCGAATTTAACCACATGTATAGCCTTAGTTAGCATTTAATTAAATATATTTAACATTAATTGCATAAGAACCTATCTCATGCTTAAAAATCCTAACTTACATAATATAAAATTTTAGAGAAAAATAAATTTGTTTGAACACATGCCAATTTGGGTGTCAATTCCTTCAAGTAGACCTTCTAAAAACTCCTATTCATCTTCATTTTTGCACTTCCTCTTCAATCATCACAATCTCACCTTCTTTTTCTATATAAATCCACAAATTCAACATAAATCTTTCAATTAAATATATGTACCAACACTTAAATTCAGCAATTCTAAATAATTATTTACTCAAATTTCTAAATAACTTAAGAAATATTTAAATCTAACATTTTTCCTAAATTTTCCAAAATCCCTAAATCTAAGGATGCGTTTACTTTCAGAAAATAGTTTTCTGTTTTCTATTTTCTTAGAAAATTAGAGTATTTATTTTTCGTAAAAAATTTAAAAAACGCGTTTATTTGTCAACAAATGGAAAACTGGATTATTTATTTTTTTTTTGTGTACACACACACACACACACACACATATAGTGTATGTGTGCGCGTGCACGCATACATACATATGTATATGTATATGCATATGTATGTGAATATATGCATATACATACACATGTATTTATGCATACATACATATGTACATGTATATGTATGCACATACATATATATACATATAATATGTTTATCTATATATATGTACATACATACACATACACATACATATATATGTATATATGCACATAAATATGTATATATGCACATAAAAGCACATACAGATACATGTGTATGAATATGTATGTGCATATGCATATATGTATATGCATAAATACATATTTATATGTATATGTATGGATATAGATATATACATATACATATATGTGTGTACATACATACATAAATACATACATACATGTATGTATGTATGTATGTGTGTGTGTGTGTGTATGTATATGCATATATATGTGTATATATGCACATATATATACATACATATACATATGTATGTATACGCATACAAAAACATAAATATGCATGTATATGTATATGCATGTATGTGCATATATATACATATATATGTGTGTGTATTAATATTATTTAGAAAATTTGAAAAACATCTTTTATTAGTTTTTCAATCTCTTCTTTATTTTGGAAAACTGAAAAATTCATTTTCTGTTTTCTATTTTAGAAAACTGACGAAAATAAACATGATCTCTATTTTTTGTTTTCTGTGGAAAATTTTTCTGAAAAACTAGAGCAATTTTTTGTAAGTGAACAAGCCCTAAATCTCTTCATTTTTCCTTCAATTTCTATTATAAAACATCAATTAAAAGGTAGAATTAATAGAGGAGAAAGTAGTTATTGGGGTGAAAATGGTGAGAGACAGAAGCAAAGAAGGAGAGGCAACACGAAAAATTGTGGATTGCTGTCACGCGAGGGAAAGGAGGAAAGGAGGCGATGGCGTTGAAGGCTGCAGCAATGAAGGAATGGCGACAGGCATGAACAACGATGAGGTAACTAGAGAAGGGAGGAGGAAAAACAAGAAAAAGAAAGGGAAAGAGATTGTGAAGAGGAGAAAATATGTTCCCCTCTAGAATGGCAGCCAAAAAATAAATCCCATAAAAAAACAACATAGTTTTAGGTGTGTAGGTTGAAAAAAATTCAATTTAGTCCTTTAATTTCTTCTATCTTATATTTAACCCCTAATTTAAATACAATTTAAGATATAACTCCCCTTTTCCTCCATAGTGTTTGTTTTATTCTCTTTCTTTTCTAATAATTCTTAATACCTTTTTGATTTTTCGGGTTATCTCTAAAATTGGATTGACTAACGGTATTATTCGAGTGATTATAATTCGAAACGTTACATCTTTTAGTTCACATGTGGCTTCTTCTACTTTGTGATTTCTCCACGGTACTTTTACTAGTGGCATCAATTTATTCCTCAGTTGCTTTGTTTTCCTTGCTAAGATTTACACTGGTTTCTCTTCATAGGTCAGATCTGGTTGCACCTCAATATCTCCTAATGCCATAACATACGATGGGCAGATCGGTATCTTCTCAACATCGACACGTGGAAGACACTATGAATCCTTTCCAGCTCCTGTGGCAAATCTAACCTATAGGTTACTGGTCCCACACGTTCAATAATTTTGAAGGACCAATAAACTTAGGAGCTAATTTACCCTTTTTACTTAATTGAAGTACTTTCTTCCATAGGAAAACCTTTAAGAAAACTATGAAAGTGAGAGTTTATTCACTTGATTCTATTGGAAAATACAGGGATTTATACAAGTATACTAAAGCTAAAATAAGAAAGAATAATCCCTAAAATTATGCTTTCCAACAGTTATACAATAACTGCAAAATCTGTAACAACTTACAAGTATTCTAACACTCCCCCTCAAGCTGGAGCATAGATATTGATCATGCCCAACTTATTACAAATGTAATCAATCCAATTCCCAAGTAACACTTGAGTGAATACATAAGCTAATTAGCGCCCTATTTTGACATGTAGAGTTGATATTGATCCATCTTCTAGCTTTTCCTGAGTAAAATGATAGTTGACTTTTATATGCTTGGTTCTCTCATGAAACACAGGGTTATTTACAATATAAATAGCTGTTTGGTTGTCACACCATAAGTTCATAGGTTTAGTCTGAACAAACCCAATCTACCCAAGCAAATGACGTAGCCATATAAGTTCACAGATAATTTGTGCCATAACTATATATTCGGATTTTGCACTTGATCGGGATACAACACTTTGTTTCTTACTCTTTTAAGAAATAAAATTACCCCCAACAAAGACACAATAACC
This sequence comes from Excoecaria agallocha, assembly GCA_037975025.1. Classification (NCBI taxonomy): domain Eukaryota; kingdom Viridiplantae; phylum Streptophyta; class Magnoliopsida; order Malpighiales; family Euphorbiaceae; genus Excoecaria; species Excoecaria agallocha. The sequence continues at coordinate 28,890 of JBBPFJ010000514.1, forward strand.
AATGGTAGAGCGCTTGTCTGAAAGATCTCCTGCATAGTCTGCATCTGTGAAACTCTATAGTGTGGAGACCATGATTTTGATATAAGATGCCATGTTCTGCTGCATCTTTTAGATATCTCAAAACATGTACAATACCATTCCAGTGTGAGATTCTAAGAGATGACATGAACTGACTAACAACACTTACTGGAAAGACAATGTAAGGACGAGTGATAGTATGTAACACCCTTTATACAATTCCAAGTCCGTATTATTTTATCAATATTTCTACTACTGTTAATTTATTATTTAAATTTGAGAAAATTCGACAGCATGATGGCTTAATATTCATAGTGCCCAAACCGGCAATATTCAAATTACACTCCCAAATATCATTCCTCTAACTCCCAAACTTCAATCAATCAACACAGCACTTCAATATAATTCATCTCGCAATCAACTAAAGGCATCTCTTCAAGCACACCAAAATTTTACTATAGTCATAAGCTATTACAGATAACTTCATAAGATACTTTGAAAATCTTGCAAAATTTTTACAACCCAAAATATAACAAAAGTTCTTCTACTATGTACATACCACTATTGGTCTCCAGTGCTGTTTGGCTACACCTGTCCCTATGCACAGTCACAGTAAACTACATGCTAAGCAACATAGTCGCTTAGTGGTGGATGCATTTACATAAAAGTTCACTTACTATATTCTAAGTATTTAAATCAATAAATTCATTAATAATTTAATGAAATTTTCAGATTTCATAAATTTCAAATTTATTCTCCTTATATTAAAATTTTCTCCTAATTGGCTCAAAAATTTTCTTTTACATCTAATTTCACAATTTCACCATTTTAGTGAAAAATTTCAATTATACTGTTGAAGTTTGACTTTTTCAATTTCGATCCAATTTGACTTTTTCGTTGACTTTTCTTCAATTAGTCTAGTTTAACTCCATTTTGACCCGGTTGACTCCCTTTGATTTTTATTTGTTTTAATTACAAAAATTACATTTTGATCCCTAAAATTTTTTCTTAGATGAAAGATTTACCGTTTAGTCCCTGTGACTTTTCTTAATTATTATTTTGGCCTTTTTAGTCAATTAATGATCTTGACCATTTTAACCATATTTTTACCATGGTTTAACCATTTTGCCTTCAGTTAATCGCATAATTATGTTTTTACCCCTATTGAACATATATACCTCATTTTCACCTTATTTCATTCTTATTCACATTTTTAATATTTTAAAGGCCATAAATACCCCTTTTTCACAGTTTCATGTAAAATTACCTTTTTGTCCCTAGTTGTAGACAGTAGAAAAATCATGAACCAAATAAACGGATGAGCTAATCCAGTAGGTGGGAGCAACTATACCACTAAGATATGATGCTACTCCCTAGTATGTCAGTATAATGAGCCGACTAACAATGTATTCTCACTTTTTCAATACAGTAACAGTAGATAACAGTAAGGTAACAATACAGTATACAGAACACCGCGAGGTAAGTACCCCTATGACTAGCCATACTATCCTAGGTTTCTGGGTTCCCTACTAAGTATTAAGGGCATAATAAATTATTGCATTTTCTTACTTCTCATTATTTTTTACACTGTTTTACATATGAAACACATTATGTTAACATTTTCAAAATTTCATTTCGATTCATTTAAGCTCATTACTTATACATTTCACAATTATACACACATTAATACAAAAATATAATTAAAACATGGCATTATCCACATGTGTACCATTCGGCCACTTAAAGGCCTCACACTTACATATTGTTTTATCATTCCTTTTTATGCCATACACATTTTCTATATGCTTTTCAAGCATCATTATGGTGTAACACACTTAGTTTACCTTAAAATTTTTAAGATTCACCAACTTTCATCATTATGTACACTTACATACATTAGTGTACATTCATTATTTTCACTGTAATTTCTTCCATTACATTCCTCATATCTTAATTTATTTAATTGCCATTAAATAGTGAATTAAAGATCAAATTACATTAAGGTACCCTAAGGTATCATATTCGGCCAAGCTAATCCCACTTGCTTTTAATTTAATTTCTTCACTCATTTACATTTCCAATGACTCATATTGACATTATATCACATTAGTTTGAATTATTTTATCATTTCATGCAATTTAACATAGTTACATAATGTAAAAATCATAGAAATTCAACTAAATTAGTGAAATTAAATTTAATTTGTATCCACTAACCTCAATTAAGTTGATTTCCACCTAATCTTTCTTTTCCTTTCCTTTTCCTCTTTGGTTTCTTCCTCCTCTTTGTTTTCCTCTTTGGGCTAAATTTGAAAGGGAGCAAACACAATATTAAAGCATGTTTTCCAGTAATTTAAAATCACCACTATAATTCTGTAGTCCAATCCTACATGCCTATGAAATTTCCCTTCAAATTCCACTTAAAACTCAAGAAATAACAAAATCTCACCTTAGGGTTCTTACCTTAAATCCCTAAGTTCTTGGCCTCATTTTGATAAAAATCCTTTTCCAGGTTAAAGAGAATGAATTTATGAGTATAGGTTATGATTAGAGCTTGTGATTTAGAGAGAGAAAGCTTGAGATGAAGAAAAAATGGAGGAAGGGCAAAAAATGGGGGTTCGAATTTGAAGAAAAGAAGGGGGGAAATGTGCAGATTTTTAAGGGAGTTTTAGATTTCTAGAACCCCTATCTAATGGCCTATTTATATGTAAAATGGATGGCCAAGATTCACTCATTAACTATCAAATCCAAGGGCCCTAATTTTTGTCACCTGTTATCCATACACCAAGTTAGGCTCATCCTACTGGTCTAGGCTCAGTCACACTTGATCATGACTTTATATTAATGGTCCATGTATCTTATTATGGTCAAATTCTTGGGTTTGACCCTCTAATTGACCCAATCTCGATTTTACACCCTGAAATAAGAATTTTCGTTTCCAATATCAGATTGCCATAAAATTTTTCACCTAGTATCCCTATATGTTCAAGAACATGTGGTTAAACTTTTAGTTTATTTCAACATCATTTTGATATACTTTCGGCCTCGGCAGCCTGCTTAGTCGGTCTGAAATCCAAAATTTTAGAATTATCAGAATTACTATTTTTCAGTTCCCAGGGTGTCTTTTCCACTATTCAAATGATGTATATGAAATAGGAGAGCAATTAGAAATCTCTAGGTCCCTCAATCGCTCAGTTAAAGTTTTGGTCAACCCTAGGTAGACCAGTAAAATTTTTCTTTATTTGCCAATTTAGAGACCTATTTGACTTCAGTTTCTCCTCAAATTGTACCATTAGACTCCGTTCAACCTGTACTTTTATTTCTTAATCTTAGGTCACACTATCTATCGGATTCCCCATCTTGGGTTTTTCGGTCCAGATATAATTACTCCTTTATACTTGTTATCTAGTTTTCTCACCTTATTCAACTCTGATTTTTCCAAAATTTAACATAGGATAAATTTTTCGTGCTCTGTAACTTAATATGCATGACAGATAAAAAATTAGGGTGTTACATAGTATAATAGTTCAATTTTTCCACAACCTTCCTATATTTTTTGGGATTCTTAAACAAGTCTCCATCTTTAGCTTTCAACTCCACATTTGGTATCATAGGTGCTTCACATGTTTTGCCTTAATAAAAATAGCATCATCTAATAAATCCAGGCAATATTTTCTTTGAGATAGATAGATCCCCTTATGACTGCGAGAAACTTCAATTCTTAAGAAATATTTCAATGGTCTTAAATCCTTTGTTTGAAAGTGAGTCCTAAGGAATGCTTTCAATCTGGTGATCCTAGCTTCATCACTTTCAATTATCATTATATCATCCATATACACAACCAACAAAATACACCTAGAACTAGATGATGCAAAGAACACTGAGTGATCATATGCACTTCTCTGTAGGCCAAACTCAATCACAACTGCACTGAATCTCCCAAACCAAGCATGAGGAGATTGCTTTAAACTATACAAAGACATTTTCAGTTTGCACACCTTCTCAAACTCCTTCGGAGCAAAAAAATCAGGTGGTCGCTCTATGTAAACTTCTTCACTCAAATCTCCATGCAAGAATGCATTTTTCACATCAAGTTGATGGAGTTTCCAACTGTAATTAGCAGCTAAAGAGATAAATAGTTAAACATAAGAAAGTTTCACAATTGGAGAAAAGGTCTCTGAATAATCCACTCCATATTTCTGTGCATATCTTTTAGCAACCAATCAAGCTTTCAATCGAGCATTAGAACCATTAGGATTCATTTTAACAGTAAACACACACTTATAGCCAATGGCTTTTTTCTGGAAGGGCAAAGGCATAAAATCCCAAGTATGATTCTTCTCTAAGGCCATCATCTCTTCGTTCATTACAGTTTGCCAACCATAATGAGCTAATTCTTCATTAAGGGACGTTGGAATGGCAATAAAGTCTAAGAAAGCTACAAAAGACTTAGAGGAGGGAGATAAAACATGGTAAGACACAAAAGAAAAAAAGGGTAAGTATAGGTGCATTTACCTTTGCGAAGAGTAATAGCAAGGTTAAGGCAAGCATCTGGTTGTGATGGAGGATTTGAAGATGAAATAGAAGGTGTCTCAATAGAATGGTGCATACGTCGAGAATAAACTTGATGAATAACAGGTGGAGAGGGTGGAAAAGCTACCTGTTCACTGACAATATAAATAAGAAAATCGTCCCCTGAATCACTAGATTGCGAAGGAGAAGACATAAGGGAACCAAAGAAAGGTGTATGGTCAAAAAATGTAACATCAACATATACTAAATAACGACCTAAAGAAGGAGCGTAACAACAATACGGCTTTTATTCACAAGAGTATCCCAGAAAGACACGCTTAAAGGATTTAGGATCTAGTTTTGAAATCCGAGGTCGCATTTTTTTAACAAAATAAGTACACCCAAAATTCGAGGAGCGAGATGAAATTGTATAAATGAGGAAAAAAGAAAAGAATACGAAATCTGACTGTCAAGAATAGAAAATGGCATTCTATTGATTAGAAAACAAGTAGTGGAAACAACATCTACCTAAAAAACTTTAGGAACCTACATATGAAACATTAGTACCCGGGCAACTTCTAATAAGTGACAGTTCTTCCACTTAGCTATACCATTTTGCTAAGGGGTAACAATATAAGAAGACTAATGAATAATACCATGCTGAGAGAGATAAGATTTAAAAGAATTTGAAACATATTATTGAGCATTATCACTTTTCAAAATACATATAGATTTGTCGAATTAAGTTTTAGTTTCAGCATGAAAAGTACAAAATATAGTAAACTGCTCTGATCGATATTTCATAGGATAAAGCCAAGTAACCCAGGAATAATCATCTATAAATGTCAAAAAATAACGAAAATCAAGTTTGGATGTAGCAGGACATAGAGTCCATACATCAGTATGAACCAAGTAAAAAGAAGACTCAACATGTTTATTAGTCTAGGAGAATAAGATAATCTATGATGTTTAGCAAATTGACAAGCTTCACACTCTAAAGTAGATTCCCGTTTAAGACTAAGACATAACTTTTGTAAAATTAAAAAAGGAGGATGACCAAAATGACAATAAAGTTGTAAAAGAGAAGATGAGCTTGTGCAAGCCATGGATTAAGGTACTAGTTTAAAAGTTGATTCCAGAGTATACAACCATTCATTAGACACCCTTTACCAAGGATCTGCTTCATCCCAAGATCTTGAAAAAGATAATAATTGGGATAGAAAATAACATAACGATTAAGATTTTAGGTAATTTGGCTAACAAGTAATAAGTTAAAGGGAAATGATGATAAATATAAAAAAGATGACAATGGGAGAAATTTCACTGTGTTTGCTATCCCACACCTAATTATAGAAGTAGTAGATCCATTGGCTAAAGTAACACTAGGCAAATTAGCAGTAGACTTGAAAGAAGAGAGAATACCTATGTTGCAAGTCATGTGATCAGTAGCACCTGAGTCAATAACCCATCCTGAGTAGCTACATTTGCAAACTTTTTATTATTCATTTGACTTGAGTTCTTGGGGGGTTTCCCATGCAATTTTCAACAATTCTTTTTAATGTACCCATGAACTCTACAATAATGACATGGACGAGAGTTACTACTATTCCTAACAATAGAACTCTTATTATTTGCACCTTTACCTCCGCGATTACTATTCAAAGCATTACTAACCAATGCCATTGTATCATTAGGCACCATACTAAAAGGAAGATCACCATTTTTACAAACTCGAAGCAAACGAGTATAAACTTCGATAAAAAAAGGAGTGACTCACCAGTTAGTAATTGTGTACCTGCCACATCATATTCAAAACTCAATCCTGCTAAGAAACACTGTACCAGAATCTGCTCCTCTTGTTCTTGCATTTATTTAATGTCAATAATAATAGGAAACATAGCTCACTTTTCTTTAAAGGCCTATTTCACTTCGGTATAATATTGGAATAGGGACTGACCTTTTTGTTTCGCTCGATAAATCTTTAGCAATAAATCATGGATATGAGACATATCTTGTTTTTAAGCATATAAAAATTCTAGATATTTCCATAGCTCTTTAACATTATCACAATGATTCACAACATCATCAACAACGAGATTTAAAGTGTTCTGGATTTGATTAAACAACATATAATCCTCAATTGACCAATTCTTTCAATTAACATCATCATCCTTAGGCGATGGATTACTAGTTAAATGGTTTTCCAAATCTAAACTCATCATAAATCTACGAATTGTTCTTTTTCATTGTGTATAATTGTTACTTCTATTTAGTTTTCTATATGTAGTTTTGGATGAACCAAACATAATTTAAGTAACCATCTTTTTATCACTACACTTAGCCATTTAAACCAGTCGCAAATAACCTTAAGCAATAAAATTAACAATGTAGTAAAGGAGATTCAATATACCTAACACAAATAAACACCCAAACTACTCAATAAATCACCAGAGAATAAAATAGTATAAGGAGCAAAACCTTGCGAACAGAAACTAAAAAAAAACTTCAAAAAGAAGTGGAGGAGACTAACTACGACCAAAAGGGAAAATGACCTTAAGCAACCATCGAAATCTGACAAAAAATAACAAGGTGACTTTGGAGCTTAAATCAAAGGATCGACGGACAGGGCACACACCTCCACTTATCGATGTATGAGGAAATGGTGAGATCTCTGATCGGTAAATGAGATCCACTTACAGCTTCGATGGGTATTGAAAAATGTAAGCAGGCTGAAATACCACCTACGCAGCTCCCGATATGGGTGGTGAGACAAATCGGCCATCGAAATTGGTGACCCAAGAAGAAACTCGATACTGACGAGGGTACCATAACCCTTTGACAACCTAAAAAAAAGGTACTAACAAGCGAGAAATGAAACCCTTAAATAAGAGACCTAGAAACACAACTAGGCTCTGATACCATGTGAAAGTCAGAGTTTATTCACTTAATTCTATTGGAAAATATACAGGGATTTATGCAAGTATACTAAAGCTAAAATAAGAAAGAATAATCCCTAAAATTATGCTATCTAACAGTTATACAATAGCTGTACATTCTATAATAGCTTACAAATATTCTAAGAAAAACCTTGTCACAAACTGTATATCTACTGTCTCTTCTCTTTAAATCCACATATGACTTTTGGTAATCAGAAGCAACTTTTAGTCTCTCTTTCATAATCTTCACTTTATCCTTGATTTCCTTTATCAGATTTGGACCTACAATTTTATTTTTTTTTTGAGTTTTATCCAACATAAAGGTGTCTTGTATTTCCTACCATAAAAAGCTTCATAAGGTGCCATTTATATACTAGCTTGATAGCTGTTGTTGTACACGAATTCAATCAATGGAAGATATTTGCCCCAACTTCCCTCAAAGTCAATGACATAGCTTCTATGCATATCTTCTAGTACTTAAATTACTCTTTCAAACTGTCCCTCTTTTTGAGGATGAAAAGCTGTGCTAAAATTACATATGGTATCCAAGGCCTCTTGTAATTGCTTCCAAAATGTCGATGTAAATTTTGGATCTCGATCGGATATGATGGATGATGGAATTCCATGTAGCCGCATGATATGAGCTTGAAAAGCTCATAAATATTATGTTTTCATGTGTAATTTTGTTAAGTATAGTGTTTGTTATGTTGGAATTTTTATGTGTATTTTATTGCTTTATGTATTTTTGGATGTTTTATTTGTTTTATAGGAGAAAGGGAATGGTTTGGAGCTTAAAGGATATCACTTAGAGGAGAAAGTGAAAAGCTAAGGCTACAAAAGCTAGTGTCGCGAGCACGACAATGAAGGGAGGTCGCGACAACATGTGGAGGAGAGAATAGCCAGCAAATTGCAAGGGAATTGTGAGCAAGGCCAAGGAGTGCCATGTCGTGAGCGCGATAAGAGACGGGTGAGGAAGGAGTTGAATTTGAAGAGTTGCATTTTTCATCAACACTTGTAATCTTTGAAAGAGGCACTTGAAGGGACTTCTTTTTTTTAGAGATTTATATATATTACTTTAAACATAAATAGAAAGGAGATGAATATTTTTGATTTTGTAATTTTAAGAATAATAGTTTTAACACTTTAATTTTTAGTTTAATTTTCATGATTTGAAGAGAAGGCAAGCAAGGAATAAGATACATTTGGTGAATTGAAAAAGGGTTGAGAGATCCCTTTCTTCTATTTCTTAATTTTTTTTCTTCCTTGTAATCTTTAAATGAATGTTATTTTTGGCATTTGATTTATATGAATAATTTTCTATTTTCCATTTTCATAATTAGTTTATGAATGTAGAATTTGCTATTAATATTTTATTAGTATCATTATAAGTTAAGGAAAATGGCCTTAGATGGCAATTCCTTTTCTGAAAGTCATTATAGTGGTTATAAGTAAGAGAGCTAGCGAAAACATCTTATTGATAGTTAATAGGAAATTCATTATCAAAGCATAGTTTGAGAGATCACATGTGGAGATAATTGCTATAAGTTGGTGAATAATCTTAAAATGTGTAATTAGAATCAACTAGTTCATTAACGAGAGTTAAGGATTAGCATTTTAATTGCATGTTTTAGGCATTCTAATTCATGTCGACAGAGTGGATTAGAAATATATTTAAATTTGGCTTACTGATAAGATTAAACATATTAATTGAAATAATGGTATCAAGTGCATGATCATTAGATTTCATTACATATATTGTCTTCTTTGATTGTATTCAACTCAGATTTAATTAGCTTACACAATAAAGTAGTTTAGAATTAATTTCTAATTTATGAACATTGTAAACAAGATTAAAATTAAGTAGTAATAGTGAATAATATCAATCAACATTCCTCCTGGGATCGATATATGAAGTACTATAATCGGTATACTGTATACTTGCGGTATTAAGGCTTTTAAAAAAAGCGTGACAAGTTTTTGGCGCGTTGCCGGGAAACTGTATGATTGAGTTATTGCATTATGAATCTTGATTTAAGATTTTGGATTACGATATTTAATTTGTTTTTGTTTGTTCATTTTGTTGTGTATTTTTAGGATTTAACAGTTCATGCCTCATACCAGGAGTTTGCAAGAAGATCTTGAACCAATGAATCTAGAGATAGAGAGATTTATTTCAAGTAACAGCAAATCCAACAAGAAGAAAAATAGGTCTAGGCGATTGACCATGGCTGAAGAAGAGAATCCATCGCAGTTGATGAATTTTTCCATGCCGATTGAGTGGGGCTCAACAAGGGGTGGTACGACCCACGATAAATGCTAATCAGTTTAAGATTAAACTATCACTTTTACAAATGATTCAAAATAGCATTCAATTCTATGGTTTGGAAAATGAGGATCCTAATGCTCATTTGGCAAACATCTTAGAAATATATGATACCTTTAAAATAAATGGAGTTTCAGCGGATGTAATTAAGCTTAGGCTTTTTTCTTTCACATTAAAGGATAAAGCCAAGGCTTGGTTGAATTCCCTAACTAAGGGGTCTATAATAACTTGGGATCAATTACCCCAAGCATTTTTATCAAAATATTTTCCCCTAGCCAAAACTGCAAATATTATAAAGGACATCACTTCTTTTGTTCAACATGATAGAGAATCTTTGTATGAAGCATGGGAGAGGTTTAAAGAGTTACAGAGAAGTTGCCCACACTACAATCTTCCAAGGGAGTTGTTGATGTAAACGTTTTATAATGGGGTGAATCCAACTACTAGAGGCACAATAGATGCTGCAGTTGGTGGCTCTCTTATGAGGAAGACAACGGAGGCTATGTTTGAGTTTTTGGAGGAGATGTCCATGAATAATTGCATGTGGCCAACCAAAAGAGCAAGGGAACTGAGTTATTCAAATGCTAAGAGAGTACATTCGGTAGATTTAGTAGTAGCTTTGCAAGCCCAGGTTAAAAATTTGACATAAAAAATTAATAGCCTAGGTACAACAAGTAGTCCATAAAATGGGTGTAACGTATGTGGACAACTAGGTCATGGAAGTTGGGGGTGTAATTTGGGTATGGCTAGTACGGACGAACAAGTGAGTTTCATCCAAAGGTAAGTACGAGAAAACCCGTACTCAAACACTTATAACCCCGATTGGTGGAACCATCCTAATTTTTCCTGTAGTAATAGTAACAATCAAAATAGGGGTGTGGGGTTTCAACAACCTCAAGATAGGTTTGGAGCCTTAGAAGTTAAGATGGATAGGTTTTTGGAGGGAATTAATATAAAGTTTAGTGCTCAAGAGGAGACCCAAAAAAGGCTAGAAACTAAGTTTGATCAAATAACAAAGAATCAAGCCTTCTCAATTCATAATTTGGAAGTTCAATTGGGGCAAATTGCCAAGGCTCTTTCGTCATGATTACAAGGAAATTTATCAAGTAATATGGAGGACAACCCGAGAGAATATTTGAAGGCGATAAATTTGAGGTTAGGGAAATCTTATACTAGTGAATTAGTTTCTACTAACAAGACTGATAATGTTCAGAAAAGTAATAGGCAGGATAAACCTCATGTCGCGAGCGCGACTCCTGCCGTGATCGTGATAGAGAAGGGAGCAACATCTCTCGCGAGTGAAGTACCTATCGTGAGCATGACCAATAGGGATCTACTAGCAAAGACTCCAAAAGTGTTTCAACCTCGGCCACCATTTCCACAACGCTTAAAGTAGGAAAACCAATATAAGCAATTCCAATCTTTTCTTGACAAGTTGAAGCATGTGTGTATTAATTTGAATTTTTTTGAAGCTATTACACAAATTCCTAATTATGCAAAATTTCTAAAAGATTTAATTGCTATGAAAAGGAGTTGGAAAGATGTTTCTACCATTGAATTGACAGAGGCCTGTAAGTTCCATTATTACGAATAACTTGCCTACTAAATTGAAGGATAATGGTAGTTTTATAATTTCATGCATTTTAGGGGGTGTTGAGTTTCCCAAATGTTTATGTAATTTGGGAGCAAGCATAAACCTTATGCCATTAACTATTTTCAAAAGTTGGGATTAGATTATGTTAAACCTACTTCATTGGTTTTACAATTAGCTAACCAATCAATTAAGAAACCTTATGGCATAGTGGAGGATGTGTTAGTGAAAGTTGATAAATTTATTTTACTTGCTGATTTCGTTATTTTAGACTTTACATATGATGTGAAATGCCCATTGATATTAAGGAGACCTTTTATGAGAACTGGTCAGGCATTGGTTGATGTCTATGAGGGTACTTTGATTTTGAGAGTGGGGAACGATAGTGTAGAGTATCGCATGGATAGAGTATTAAGATACCCTATGGATGAAAATATATGCATGAAAATAGATGTCATAGATGTTTGTGTTGCAGCAATTTTTGGTGAAGCAGGTCGAGAGGAGGTGATTATTGAGGAAGATGTTAGTAGAGAGAAAGAGCAAGAGAGTGCAAGGCCAGAATGCTTTTTATCGAAATGAGGCATCTGTACCACCTTCGATAGTAAGTCCTCCTACGGTAGAGTTGAAAGAATTACCCAGTCATTTAAGGTATGCATTCCTTGGTTTAAACCACACTTTACCTATCATTGTGTCTAGTAAACTCACTAGTAATCAGAAAGCTTTGTTAGTAGAGGTGGTTAGAAAGAGAATAAAGAACATAGGTTGGTAAATTTCAGATTTAAATGGAATTAGTCCTAACGTTGTCATGCATAGGATTAACATGATAGATGAATTTCAACCTAAAACGGATAGACAATGGAGACTTAACCCGAATATGAAGGAGGTTGTTAAGAAAGAGGTCATTAAGTTTCTAGATGCTGGGATTATTTATCCAATTTCTGATAGTACTTGGTTGAGTCTAATACATTATTTATTTAAGAAAGGATGCATGATGGTAGTTAGAAATGAGAGTGGAGATTTGATTCCTACTAGAACCACCATGGGTTGGAGGGTTTATATTGACTATAGGATGTTAAATTCAACCACTAGGAAGGATTATTTTCCTTTACCCTTCATTGATCAAATGTTGGAAAGGGTAGCTGGGCACTCTCATTATTGTTTTTTGGATGGGTATTCACGGTATTTTCAAATTTTTATATATCCTAGTGACCAGAATCGACTACATGTACTTGTCCATATGGGACTTTTGCTTATAGACATATGCCTTTTGGGTTATGTAATGCACCTGCAACTTTTCAAAGGTGCATGACCTCTATTTTTGGGGATATGATTGAGGACATCATGAAAGTTTTCATGGATGATTTTTCTATCTATGGTGACTTATTTGAGTTATGTTTAAATAATTTGGATAGAGTGTTTGCTAGGTATGAGGAGACCAACTTAGTACTTAATTGGAAAAAAATGCCACTTTATGGTTGAAGAGGGTATAGTTTTAGGCCATAAGATTTCAAGTAGAGGCATTGAAGTGGATAGAGCAAAGATTGAGTTAATAGAGAAGTTACCTCCACCGAATACACTTTACACTTAAGGGTATTAGATCATTCTTAGGGCATGCTGGTTTTTATATAAGGTTCATTAAGGATTTTTCATTAATAGCTAAACGTTTAACTAATTTGTTGGTTAAGGAAGTGCCATTTGAATTTTATGATGAATGTATGCATGCTTTTAATACTTTAAAGGAAGCCCTTATAAGTGCATCCATAATCACTTCTCCTAATTGGGAACTACCTTTTGAGATTTTGTGCGATGCAAGTGACTTAGCAATTGATTGTGTGTTGGGTCAAAGAATTGGTAAACATTTGCATGTGATTTACTATGCTAGCCATACATTATCATAGCCTTAAGTGAATTACACTACCACTAAAAAAGAAATGTTGGTTGTTGTTTATACATGTGATAAGTTTAGGTCTTATTTGTTAGGATCTAAAGGCATAATATATACGGATCATGCGACTTTAAGATTTTTGTTTGCTAAAAAAGATGCTAAACTAGGTTAATTCATTGGGTTCTTTTATTACAAGAATTTGATCTTGAAATTAAAGACAAGAAGGGTTCTAAAAATTTAGTAGCTGATCACTTATCTCGATTAGAAAATGCTAAAGGACCAATAGGGAATAACACTAAAATCAATGAATCCTTTCTGGATGAATCCCTTATGGCAATAACTTGTAAACATGTGTCATGGTTTGCAGATTTTGCTAACTTTCTTGCTGCAGGAATTGTGCCTTATAGATTGATATGGCAACAAAAAAAGAAGTTTTTTTATTGATGTTAAAAACTACATGTGGGAGGAGCCCTATTTGTTTAGAATAAGTGGGGATGGTGTCATTAGACGGTGTGTGAGTGAGGAAGAGACTGAATATTTTAACGCATTGTCATTCCTCATTGTATTCGGAGTATAATGGTGGTACAAAAACTGCTTCTAGGGTGCTTGAGTGTTGTTTTTATTGGCCTACCCTATTCAGGATGCTAAGACTTTTGTAGCTAAGTGTGATAAGTGTCAAAGGGTCGGTAATATAGGCAAGAGAGATGAGATGCCTTTGAATAATATTTTGGAAGTTGAGATTTTTGATGTGTGGGGAATAGACTTTATGGGTCCATTTCCTATATCTTTTGGGAAAGCTTATATATTGGTTGGGGTAAACTATATTTCTAAGTGGGTTGAAGCTGACACTTTTCCAACCAATGATTCAAAGGTGGTGATCAAGTTTTTAAAGAAACTTTTTTCAAGGTTTGGAGTGCCACAGGCTATTATAAGTGATGGGGGTACGCATTTTATTAATCGATCTTTTGCATCATTATTACATAAATATGGTGTACATCATAGAGGAGCTACTCCATACCACCCAAAAACCAGTGGACAAGTAGAGGTTTCCAATAGAGAGCTTAAATGGATATTATAAAAAAAATGATTTCTAACTCTAGGAATGATTGGGCGTATAGGCTTGATGATGCATTATAAGCATATAGGACTGCTTTCAAAGCACCTATTGAAATGACTTCATATAGGTTAGTGTATGGGAAAGCATGTTATTTGCCTGTTGAGTTAGAACATAAGGCTTATTGGGCTATCAAGACTTTGAATTATGACATTAAAGACACTGGTTTTAAAAGATGTTTTCAATTAAATGAACTTGATGAATTGCATCTTCTTTCCTATGAAAATGCCCGTATATATAAGGAAATCTCTAAGAAGTGGCATGATGCTCACATTAAGTATAAAAGCTTTAAGATTGGGGATAAGGTTTTACTTTTCAATTCTAGATTAAAATTATTCCCTGGAAAATCAAGATCTAGGTGGAGTGAACCTTTTGAAGTGACACAAGTTTTTGATCATGGATACTTAGAACTTAAGAATAATAAGGGAGACTTGTTTAAAGCCAATGGTCAATGATGTAAGATATATTTTGATGGAGCATTACAGGGCAAAAAGGTATCTTTTATCTCTTTGAAGTTGGCTTAGTGGTTATTTGTATGTTTAATTTCTATTTTCACTTTTATTTTTATTGTTTTATTTTTACATTTATTTGAGATACTCACAAAGTTTATTTTTATTTTTCAGGTTATTTTGTTTTGTATAATATATATTTATTTTCCGTATAAAAAAAGTAAAAAAAAGTAAGTACTAATTAATTTTTACCTTGTCGCGAGCGCGACTTGGATGAGAGGAAAGATGTGCAGGTACTGTTGCAATAGCGCTTGTGTTGCCCTCGCGACTATTGATCTTCATGATTTGGGAAATTAGACACTGTCGCGAGCGCAACATCAATCGCGCGCACAATAAACCAAGGAATTGAATCGGTTTGGGACAGTGTTCTGTCGCGATCGCAACATTGTCGCGAGTCACAATGGGATGCGTATTTTAAAAATCTGGCTGTTTCCCTAGCTTTTTCATCTGCCTTATAAATAGCTGAAACCCTATCCCAGCCATTTCATCTTTCCATTTTCTGCAAATTTTCACTTTTCAAGGGTTTTTCCTCTCTAGATCTTATTATTCTTCTTCTTCTTCTATTTTCTCCCTTTCTTTTGTTTTGTAAGTGTGCTTCTTTCTCTTTTGCTTGATCTTGTTGTTTTGGTTTATTTTTCACAAGACTATAATATGGTTCGCACGAAGAGTATTGGACGCAAGGACAAGCAACCCGTGGAAGGCCCAAGCTCACCACCTCCGACTATTGATTACCTCTAGGATAGATTTGAATGTCCTTTTCCCATATTCACCGAGGAAGAAGGTAAGAAATTTCTAAATTTCAATAAAAAACTTATGTGGGTAAGCTTCATTTAGATTTTTCTTTGCGTATTGATCTAGGGCTTACATCACAATTTGATAAGTTTATTAAATCCATAAAGTGGGGAAAATTTGTTACCATGACCTTTCCTATTAGGAAATATTGGTTAGTAGAATTTTTTTGTCACTTTTGCTTATGTTGACAACAAAAAGACTCAATTTAAATTTAGGGATCATGGCTGTGAGTTTGTTTTTGGCTTTGATGAAGTGCATGAATGGTTTGGCTTTCCTTTAAATGGAAAATGCTTTAATTCTAATGTTTTTGATTATAAGTCTGTTTGGCATAAAATAATCGGATTAGATGTGTTTAGCAATAAAAATGCACCAAATCGTCTTATCAAGGATGATGCTCTATTTTTATTTCATAAGTATATTTGTCATGCCTTGTTTGGGAGAGTTGAGAGCACCAAAGTTCAAACTAAGGATTTATTTGTGCTCGATTTGATGCTTTCATGTAAAACACCCTGTTCCATAGATTTCCTTTTTGATGGTTTATATCATGCATCTATTGCTAAGATAAAAACGGTAGGAATGTGTCATATGGTTACCTGAATCATTTTAGGGTGTTTAGGCGATTTGGCAAACTTTACTTTGGATGAAAATGAGTTAGTTGCTTCAATGGATGTCGAATACTTACGCAATTCACATGTATTAGATAGAGGCGCTTGGCCTCCCCGGTTTATTACATGTTTTTCACAGGGTGCTGGTCCTAGTTGTGATAAAG